>UXGC01001009.1:0-16232 GCA_900480045.1 Eurytoma adleriae
TCTATAGAAAATTTATAGACGTTGAATAACAATATCTATTTTTTTTCAGACTACAACAGTGTCTTGTCCCCTTAATTAAATGATAATTTTAAGTTGTGGGTTTTTTTACCGGGTTTCATGCAATGCATAATATTAGCTAGTACATTTAACCGCCAGGTGGATTCTGAGTCCAGTATCTTTCCCACTACTAAAACATACCTGCTCCCTCAGTTTTATATGTTCTACCTTAAAACTTGAATGGTTACGCATTGAAAAAGTTACTAGTGCTCGACTATTCGATACCTGATTACAAAAATATTACGTAATCTTTGAAGAAATCGGTTGAATTATTACAACGATCGCAATTAAACATCACTAAAATTTATTTCTCAAAACTGACCAACATTTTGCGGCAAAAAAAGAGTACGAGGCGCGCATCAGGAGCGAAGAATAGAAAGCACTGCCGCTGCACCGATTCCCCGAAAGCTCATTATTATACATCCCCGACTGCGCGGCCGTGCAGCGGCGATACTTGCAGACCGCTCGGAGACGTAATTACATGCCCCTGCCATCAGGAAATGAAATAAAGAAAAAAAATAGTCCACCTAAAACGGAGAGCCCGGCACCTGCTGCACGCGCTGTATGCAAAGCCGAGGCACGCGAGCGCACATGTGTGCGACGCCCGCGTTAATAAGCGTCGAAACGAAATGGGAGGGTAAGAATAGGAGAGGGCAGGGTTTTTTTTTCTCCGCGGCAGCAGTCGGGCTAGGAGCGGAGTAGAGACGTCCGTTCCCTTAAAGATTTGCCGATTTTTTTACCACTCCGGGGAGGCGGGTAGGGTGAGGTTTACGGAATTGGATTCGCATCGAGGTGTGATTTCGCGTGGGTTTCTATGATTGCGTGCGCGCACCTTCGGGAAGAACTAGGCTCGAGTAATTTGGGCAAGGAATGCGATCGATCAGTGGGGAATTTTGGGATTTGAAATTATTTTATTGGATGGTTCATGAAATTTTGATTTTTTAATTCTTTCTTACGTGTATGTATTTGTTAGTACAAAATTTGGATGGAAGTGTACGCTTATATTGTATTAGAACTTATTTTTAAACGCATACAAAAGTGTTTATCCAACAGCATTCGGAAATTATATTTATTTCAATAAGAAAATATATAAATTTCTTTTAATTAATGAGAATTTTTCGTGTATTGTGAATTAAATCTTAAAAAAAATCATTTTTTTTCTTCATTCAAGTTTATTCTCGTTCATCAGTTGAGCTGCGAAGGGATATTGTGGGTGTTTTTCAACTCTGAAAAAAAGATTATTGTCAGATAACGAAGCAATAAAATATAGTCTTATCTAGCGAAAAAAATCACATTATTTTACAAAAAAACTATAGCGCACTACAAATCTGCTAGGAAGAAAATACCTTTTTCTATAGGATTCTCTTGGAAGAAAGTACTTTTAGAATTTTTGCCGCAAAGGAAAACAAAAAAAAATTTCGCCGCGAAAAAAGCACATTATTCTGTTTGTGGTTTTTTCGGGAGTATATTGTAAAATTTGCATTTTTTGTAAATAGATGTTTCATTAGAACTAGGAGCCATAAAGGTCTACACTCTATAATAATTAAATTTATGTATTTGATTGAAATTTGATTAACGAGACAAATCTCGCCATAAACAACCTAAAAGAAGGCTGCCTATTAGCTATACAAACTAGCCAGTTTTTGTTCAAAAAGCAAAAGTAGCTTTGGAGATAGTTTTGAACAGTAAATGGCCAAAAACTGGTTTGACATAACAAAATTAACCATTTCTGCAAATTTTTTACAACATTATTTAAATTTATTTATAATATTTATTATTTAAACTTATTTTTTATAAAACTCTGAAATTTAAAAGAAAGTTTTACTGTGATTTAAGTAATAAACTTTTTAGTTTCCTTGATGGCCATATTATTTTTTGTACCGATAGTTTCATATGAAGAAGGTGCTAAAGTAAAAAAGATTTCTTCCTCTCAATCATTATTATAAGAAGTAATAATTATACTCCTGATAGAAATTTTTAGCAGCGGTTAGGCAGTCGTTGGCCAATATGACGTTTTTAGCGGATTTGTTGGACAACCATTGGTCAACAGTCTATGAAAATTTCTACCAGGGATTGCACATATCAAAAAATTAATATAAACATTTTTTTTCGATGCACGCCCTAAAGTGCTACAACCTTCAAGCAGATCCTAAAACGTGCTATAATCTTCACCGATAAATCGAAGCATACTTCGTTTCGTTACTGACGACCGCATAAAGCTACCACGAACAACCTCTCACCCTTTATCGATGAAGAAGTGGAAGATCCTGCCCTTCTCGCCCTTGTCCAGCTCGTTCATGGCCTTCATCTCGTCCTCGGTGAGGGCGAACGAGAAGATGTCGCCGTTCTCCTTGATCCTGCCGGGGTTGGTGCTCTTGGGCAGGACGATGATGCCGTTCTGGACGGTGTGGCGCAGCAGCACCTGGGCGGCCGTGCGGTTGTGCGCCTCCGCGATCTTGCGCACCGTCGGGTGGTCCAGCAGGCGCGGCAGCGACTTGCTGAACTGGGTGCGCTTGTCCGCCGACGAGCCCGGCGAGCCCAGCGTGCTGAACGCGGTCACCGCGATCTTACGCTCGGCGCACAGCTCCCGCAGTGGCCGCTGCTGGTTGTACGCTTGC
The DNA here is from genome assembly GCA_900480045.1 of Eurytoma adleriae. Lineage (NCBI taxonomy): Eukaryota > Metazoa > Arthropoda > Insecta > Hymenoptera > Eurytomidae > Eurytoma > Eurytoma adleriae. The sequence goes on from UXGC01001009.1 coordinate 2,676, forward strand.
AGCTCGATCTGACGCGTGGTAGGTGATTATTTGCGAAATTAAGTTGATTGAGACTGCCGTGGTAGAAAATTGACCATATTCTGGGCAGAATTTCTGGCCAATAAATGTTAAAATGACGGATATCTAAAAATGTTGCAAATACTCTTCGTCATTTTAACATTTATTGGCCAGAAACTCTGCCCAGAATATGGTCAATTTTCTACCAGGGTGAAGATTTCATTTTATTTATTTTACAGTTTACTACTGCACTGATAGAAAAATCCAGAAGAGTTTCCATAAATATCAGGAAATTCACTTAAAAATTTACAGGAAATTCTCCTTTTTCATGGATTAAACGATTCTCCTACAAAAATAGGAAAACCTCCTAGACGAAAAAGGAGAAGCTCCTAAACCAAAAAGGAGAAGGTCCTGAACGGAAAAGGAGAAACTCCTAAACGAAAAAGAAGAAACTCTAGACAAATTTTCGTTTAGGAGTTTCTTCTTTTTCCTTTAGGAGCTTTTCCTATTTTCGTAAATGAAAATGGAGAATTTCCTATAAGTTTTTAGGAGAATATCCTCAAATTTAAGGAAACTCTCCTGAATTTTTCTATCAGTGTAGATCTGGCAAAATGATGCTTCTTTCCGCTTTTCATAGAGGAAGTTTTGTATTTCTAATTTTTCTTTTTTAGTTTTTAAGATTAGTTTTTTAGATTAAATAAAGGTATAGGGAATAAATTGAAAATCTACTTTTGAACAAATATTTTTGCACATGTCGGTCATACCTCGTAACTACTTTGAAACGATACAATGCATTTGTTTCAAATTTTGCATATGAGTTAGATTCAACTTTTGAAAGCTCATTTAAAAATTGCAAGAGTTTTTATGATTTGGTTTAGATTTTACGTAAATTTAGTACACTTTAAAAAAAACTAACATATGGCAATATTGTTTTTAATTTTTACACACTACGGCTTGAATTTAAATTTTGCTCTCAATAATGTCCTTAAATTATCCTGAATCTGTTAAAAAATTTCTCCATTGTGGAAATCGTCCGCAATTGGCAAAGTTTTGCAAGTTGATTATTGTGTTCAATAAACGCTCACGCTGTTGGCGTAATTATTTTTCTGATTTTAATACAACAAAATTATTTAATTGAATACCTGTAGATTGGCTGGTTTGATCTCCGCATGATCGTACACATTGAGAAGCTGCGTTTGATTAAAATTGCACACACCGATCGATCGCGTGCGTCCTGCTTTTACTTGTTTTTCCATTGCCTATGAAGTGTAATAATTTGATTTTATGTTATTTTACTTCCACTCGATTCATTATAAATATAGAATAATAATTAATCTATAAAATTAACTCACTTTCCAGATATCAACGTGATCAGTTTCTGTATCTAATACGACTGTTCCGTCTGGGTTGTAGGCAGGTTCGTACTTATATTTATCTTTGACGAAGGCGAAGGGTTTGTGAATTAGATACATGTCCACGTATTCCAGGCCTAATTTTTCTAAGGACAATTTTAGATACCCTTCAACGGCGGATCCTCGCATTCCAATAGGTGGGAGCTATTCGAATTTTAATTATGCATAAAATAAATTAATTGTTACTGCAAAAATATATAATATCCTTATAATTTTTAATTGTTTATAAGTTCCTCATTATTGATATTTTTAATGATACACTTTTTGACTGAAAATATTTTACAATGGTTAATCTATCTTTTTTTTAAATTTAAATTAATCATCTAAGATTATCTTCTTAAAAGAATTTATCATATTTTTTAAAATATGCTGGTCAATTTACATTGTTTAAATTAAGTCGCGTCTATCGCTATAGACTATTTCCTACTTAGATTTTACCTTGGTTGTTATGAAAAGATCTTCGCGCTTGCCTCCCTTATCGAACCACTTTTTCAGCGTCTTACCAATCGCTTCCTCGTTCCCATAAGTAAATGCGGTATCAATGTGTCGGTAGCCACTCTCCAGCGCACTAGTCACGGCGACGTCGATGGCCTCAGGCGGCATCTGTCATTGATAATAATTCCTGTTTATTAATAAGTTCACTGCTTCGGGAAGTCAAATGTAGGCCGATCTTTTTTACGCCACTTTTATCTCCGATAAGGTGGGTGAGAAAATTCAATTGCATGCAAAGGGAATTTTCTTTTAAAAGTTTTTCAAAAAAGGGTATGTTTGTAATTTTATTTCTGAATTCTTTACTGCACGATTTTGCAAGTATACGCAACACCTTTTTCTTGACAGTTTAGTTCTAAAATTCTTTTTAGATAGAAAGGATTAGAAACAAGATATGTTGAGAGAATTAGTAAGAGAGATCAGGACAAAATAAAATCACGCATTAAAAAAATTGCTATACCAATTTTAATAGTAGGTATAATTTACGTTGCCAATAGTTTTGCCAATAATTTTTTTTTGAACTAGTGGCATAGCTATTGGAAACAATTTTTTGTTTCCAGTAGTTCTGCTATAGTAATTCTAAAAAAACTATTGGCAAATCTATTGGTAGTCAGTAGTTTTGCCAGTAGTTTACCAGCAGTTACGCTTGCAGTTTTTTTCATAATAATTCGGGAATAACATGCATTTAATTTCATGGATTTTTAAAGAGGATAAATTATTATTTTTGATAAGTGAGAAGAGAGAGTATTTTGTCTATATGTTTCTTTTTACCCGGTGTTTTAATTGGTAACAGTTTCTTCGATTAAATTAAAAAATAAACGCACTTACCTGCCAAGTGCCCAGGCCAATTATGGGCATATCATGTCCAGATGACAATTTAATTGTCTTCAGAGCCCATGTGGGAGTCCAAATTAATAGTGCAAATATAAAACTATGTATGACACCAAATCTATCAAGAAATATAAATTTGTATAAATTTACGAATAATGTTTAATTCTACAAAATATATTTTTCCCTAACGAAGTTCAAATGATTTCGTAAATGCTACGAATGCATGACGTATACACTGTACGTTTAATTTTGTTTCTAAAAAATTAGAAGATAAAACACTAATGTAACATTATGTAAGTAAGTCAGTCAAATTCAGTCTCCGTAGATACATTTTTTAACGATAATTTTTAAAAAATATTTAAAAAAGTATTTTTATTGTGAATCACGTAGGCTATTTTAGAAGATATTTTACTAACAATTTTTTTAACATTCAACGGATCCCAGCATTACTGGATTAAGTAAAAACTTACTTATCGAATATTGATGCCATGATTTTTGCCGTTGTAATATTGAAACAGCACGGCACTTTGTTCACCAGACTGCCGTACCGAACGCCTTCACAGTTTCCGTGTAACTGAATTAATTCTAAAGATTTCTCCCGGTGCTGCCTGGCTCTTTAAATAGATAAATTGTTATCTAAGAAAAACTCAGTAGACAGTATTTTTTATTCTGCTATAATTAATGCGAATGATTATGACAGTGATTGATAACCAGAGAAAGTGATTATTTTACTTAACTTCTTCGTGTTTCTGAATGTATTCATAAAAAACTGTGTTTACGTTGTCTCTTAGAGAAAACGAATATTACGTCTACACGAAGTATAAAAACTTTCTAAATGATCAGTGGCCATAGAAAAAAACAGCGGTCAATGCATTGGCACGAGGCTTCCTCAAAGAGAATTTGTTATTATCATTCAATAAATTATTTAGCTTATTACTTGTTAGAAAATTTACACGTATCGTTGCGCTAATTATCAGGATTAATTTTGACCGTATAATTTTAAAAATACAGTACCTGTTTGATAGACCCGAGAAAATAATAAAATAAAGCTATAATTTGATAAATAATCATTTTTATATAAAATAGAATTATTTATTTGGTACTATTAAATTTCGTAGTGAAGTTACAGGGAGAGTAAACCCTAGCCTAGCCGTTACAACCAGCTTAGCTTAAATTGTTTATTAATTAACTAAATTATACTGCATGTCCTAATCAGGGCTGAATAATTTCCATAATCTCGGCAGCTACTCCTCGAAATTGGCTTTATGAAATCTGCTGAATTGCTAATTAATTCGACTGAATAACAAAGCAAAGCTCCAAACTAAAATTCGTAGAAAAATAATTAATTTTACTCAAGTTATCGCAAACTCGTTTTAAGTTAAAAAAAACTTAGATTTTGAGTCTCTAATTGTGGAAATTTAACGATATATCGACGGAGTTACGCTTGTCTTATTACTACTCTCACTCGCACCCACACTCCTCTATATACACACACACTGGAAAATAACGTAAAATGGCGCTTGTTCTCCTCAGAAAAAGCTGGAAAGGAAAAAAAAAGCAGACGAGATCGAACATTTCATTAAAAAGGCCAAAGCCAGCTGAAAGGGATTCCAATTATCATTGAGCCCCCGCGGAAAAGAGAGCCGCCTCCCGCGCGCTCCATCGGCATAATTCCTCGCGTCATTACGCCCGCCCGGGCTTTCGGCCGCTCGTCATCGCTCTATACACATCAATTCAAAAGCGATTAGCCGTGCGCTTCGCGCGCGAGAGGCATCAAAGGCACGCGCGCGCGTAAAAGCCCGGCGCTTCCGGCGCAGCTTCGGAATAAAAAAAAAAAAATCCGAAAAATCCCCGAGAAAAGCCTTTGCACTCGCGCGCACCGCCGAGAGGAGGCTCGTTTTTTCGATTAAAAGCCCTATCTCGCGATTTTGGGGATTGCTTTTACGGCTGGCGAAAAGGGGGAGGAGGGGAGTACGGGGAAAGAGAGAGGAAAAAATAAATGAAGGGGGAGGAGAGGAGGCAAACGGCCGGGCAGTTCGTTACGCGAGCGAGCGCGTCAAACAAAGTGGAAGCGCCCGCAAATGGGGGGAGCTCTCGCGGGCCCCGCGAACCCATCGGGCGAATTATCGGCTCGCGACGTGGATGCGTTGATCTCTTCGCTACGCCGACGGTCGGCCACTCGGCGGCCGGTCGCTTATATTCGGACTTTTGTCTGAAACATTTTCGAGTTTTCAAGTGCTGACAAAATTTGGGGGGACGTGCGTTCAAGATTTTTTTGATTTCATGGCGAACTGCGCAAGATTTGTCAATAGGGGAGTGAATTTTGAACTTGTCAAAAGAGGTGCGCAAATGATTTGAAATAAATTAACATTGAACTGATTTCTGTCTGTACGTGGGGCTGCGCACTCCGAAATTGCATAAAAGATTTCCATAGATTTCCAGAGATTCAAAAGATTCCACACTGAAAAAAAAGCTTATTGTTAATAAATAAATTTTACTTGATTTAAGTAAACTTCAGTTGATTCAAGTGAATATTACTTTAATTCAAGTAAATGTTACTTGAATCAAATAAGATTTCTTTAGTAACAATAACTTTTCTTTTAGGTGTAAAATTTCAGAAATTTCCAGATATTTCTAAGGATTTCAAGGGAATTCCACAGATTTCCAAAGATTTCTTGGAATTTCCTGAGATTCCAAAGATTGAGATTTTTAGGATTTCCAGGAATTTCCAAGATTCTTAAAAGAAGATTTCTCGAAGTGCGCGGCCCCTGTTGTCTATGTTTTTAATAATATTTAATAATTTTCAATTAATTTTAATTGTCAGTTTTTGTAGCATTGGGCTATAATCAGCTGATCAGTGTATTTTTATTTTTTTCTTACTAGTGGTTTCAAAGTCCAGCTGTTCAAAGTTTTAAATAAATATAATGAAATAGTTGGCACTGATCATCAGGAACACTAATACATTAAATTAGCGTCACTTCTTCACAAAGTTTTTTTTATGGATCTTTGACTTTGTGCATTTAAACCAAAAACTCATCCCTTTAAATATATGTAATTCGAAGTAAATTTGTAATTTTTTTATATTTTTGTATACCTACTTTGACTTAAATTTAACCCTCTGGTATCGGGTACATCACGTACGCGAAAATGTGTTATTATTAAATGAAAAAAAAAAAATAAATAAAAAATTGAAAAAATACAAAATGTGTTTAAAAAAAATACGTAGACTATTTTAAAAAGTTTTTATAGAAAAAAATGTCTAGATCTTTTAGAGGGGTACCGGCATTACAGATTTAATACACAAGTATTTTATTATGCACATTACTAAAATACATATCATTCGTAATAAAGCCTATGCGCTTCTACAGTGTAATAAATTGTACATAGCCGCATTTACGAGCTACGCTCGTTGAAACTGAAAAGCGAAGATGCGAATTACCCGGCAAAACGAAGTAATGTCGTGTAATTCAAGTTAATGACGAATGCCGCAATATTAAATCGTTCGAGTTGCGCGCAAACAATGCGGGGCCCCGCCGACCAAGCGATTCGAGAGGCCGGCCCCGCGGTGGACAAAAAAAAACGCAGGCGACCCTTTGAACCCCGCGCGGCTCGCTTATGCGGAAAACAATTACATCGCCCGTGCACTGCGCTGGAATTGCAATTCCGCGGTCACTTAATTCGCATTTGTCGCGCTGACCGGGTCTTCTTTTGTGGCCCCCGGGAATTGCGGCTCCGCCCAATTTTCCGCCGCTTTAATTGAGTCCGAACTCGTTCGCGCGCGGCGCGCGGAGGAGCCACGCAAGATGAAAACGAACAGAGCCCGGCAAAAAGGTGGGTAAGGAGCCATTCACGGTGTGTACTTTCAATTTTACGTTTCGACTGCCACCGCGATTGACGGCTTGTTTTGCTCCGCTCGAGCGAAGAGAATTTTTAATCTAATATAAATATAGTTCTGGGGCTTAGGAGAATAACGATCTAACGTCACTTTTTGAGTTTCGAGAAAATTAATTTTTGCACTAATCTGTAAGATCGAAATGCTTATGCTGAAATTGTACAATGCTATTAGAATTGATTATTAAGAGCATTACAGTTTTTCGATTTATACCGATATATACAGAAATGCCATATTGTGTCACTTCATTTAAGCAATGGTACGTACCTTGTAAGGTGTATCATAAGCAAGGTCTTTATTTCCCTATAACATGGATTTAGATAGTTTTAACCCTTATTGCGCTATTTTTTATCGAAAAAGATAAATATTTGTGCATTTTTAAACACAAAGTATTTAATGAAAGTTACAATAAAAATTTGTATATATAGCATACCCTACTATCTAAATCTGAATTAGTAAAATGTCTGGGATTTCACTAATTTTATGTGAATAGTGAAATATTCTGAGTCCAAAGAATCCCACTAATTCAATTAGTGGAATACTTTTGACTTACAATATGTCACTATTACTCATAAAATTAGTGAAATCGCAGAAATTTTACTAATTCAGATTTAGAGGATATACGAATTTACATATATCAGACTTAATGCACTCTCTTCTTATCTATATAACTTCAATAAAACGATAAATTAATTATATTCTTAATAACATTTTATCATACTGTCAAATTGTGGAGTTAGATCGTTTTATTCCTATTTTCAAAAATATGGTGTTAGGTCATTATTTAATGAATTGGTATTGGTATCTTTAAAAATATTAATTTTCGTACTTTTTTCATCATTTGAGAGGAAACGATACCTTAAAATTAAAAAAAAAACAGCAATAAACTGAATTTTTGCAAAATCGAAGTTAGATCGTTATTCCTCTAAACCACACATATAATAGCGCCCGTAGTTTTTGAACACAGATGATAAGCCTTAATTTTTTTACATTATAGTAATTTGCTAGAATAGAAATTAAGAGGGCACTAATTATATTATTAAAACTACACCATTTGCGTCCGAAGTAAATTACAATACTCAGGACCTTATTATTATAATTTTTAATTCAAATATAAGTATGCACAAAAGGAACGTAATCGATCCCACCACAATTCAAACTCTTTCCCCCGGAAAAAAAAATCCCCACACACCAGCGGAATGTAAATCACAAGCTCGGCGGGTATACGAGGCCATCGCAGGGCCAATTTAAAAATTAGCATTCATACTCGAAAATTGCGGGCTCGAGCCGCGAGGCGCAGGAATCTAGGCGAAAACTACGGGCAGCTATTCCCATAGACGAAGGTCCGGCGCGTTTCAGCGAATTCAATTAGGGGCCCCCGCGAGCCGCCCGCCTCGTTAGCCGGTGACCCCGGCGCCGAACGCGTGCCCGGGTACGCGAGATCGGCCTGCACAAGGAGTCGCGTCAATTACGAGCCGCCGCGGTAGCCGCGCCTCCTTTTATTTTCCCGAGGCCTTCTTTTTTTATGCCGGCCGCCACTTCGTGGCTCCTCTTTTCTTCCCTCGGAGTGTGAACGCTGACCCGCTTCTTTTTACCCGGCCGAGCGAAACGTCTTTATGGGCCGTATTATTACGTGTTTATTGTCAATCGCTGTAAAGCAAATCACCCGTGAAAAGGCTGTGCGGTTGCGCCGGGTAAATATTTGTTCGAGAGCCTGGATTAGGGAGATTGTACTTTAAAGGGGTATTGAATATTTAGGGGATAAGTCCTTGCGCATAATTTTTTTAAATAATTTTGTATATAAAATTATTGGAAAATTAATTATTTTAAAATCACTAAAATTATTTATTGGAAAAAAGTTTAATGAATTATTTATTAAATAATAACTCAATCGAATTCATACATTATTATAAAAAGAGGGTAAATACTTATATTATCTCCTGTTGCTTCTATTTGTTTGATAATTATAGGTAAAGTAATCGATGAATAATGAGTATTTTTTCTAATCGAATGTAAAAATCGTTTGGAAATTGTATTCCTTTGTTATGTGCCTACACCTATGAATGTAAAGGACAACAAATTTGTTATAAAATAAATATTATTAATAAAAAAGATTCTGGAAAGTACAAGACATGTATACAGAGTCTAAATGTGATAATTTAAGTCCAAATTTTAAAATTAAGTTTAGTGAATTGTTATCTTTTAGCACATTTGTTAATTCTTTATCAATAATTGGAGTTTGTATAGACGTAGTGGAAAAAGCAACATCTAGCCGTCCATATTGTTAGGTAAATTGTGGAAATCAAAATTGTGTTATACAAAAAAAATTTTAAATGCAATTTTCTCAAGTAATGACCAATGTAGCAATGATTCGGTTGTACCAAAAAAACTTCTGCTTGTAACGCATACGTCAAATTGAAACAATAATTTATCGGTATCAAGATATTTGGATTGATATTTAACAAAAATGATGAGAATTAAATTATTAATGAGAGATAAAATAAATAAAAAAAATTATTTTCTGTACCATGTTTACGTTTAGTAATGTATATTACACAAGACTAATAAGATAAGACATTAAAATGTTCACTCTAAAGTTAAATTAGCGAAAAATTACTACATTTAACAAAAAGGCTTCATTTATCACTAATTAAGCAATTTGCGCTTATCTAATTTTTATTAAAATTTGACTAATTTAATAGTAGAAAGATTAATTGCACCACACTGAAAAAACAGTGGAGAATAATTTATTGTACATCTTCAAAGGTGGAGGAAATACTTCAAACATGATAAAAACTACCATAACTGTGGCAAATTTTACTATAAACATTGTTATATTTCACAGGTATTCAGTATGTTCTATACATATATCGCATATAATTTACAGAAAATCTTCCTATATTATTTTCCTAAATACATAATATATAGGGATGGTTGGAAGGGATGGTTAAGAATCGAAGAAAAAAAAATCATAATTAAAAAAATAAACATTGTTGCCAGTACTTATAAATTTATACGGATGCCCGTAAAAGGAAAGAAAACTTACTTTCGACGACACATTCGCATTTTCAATGAGCGGGTAGCACGAAGTTCGACATTTCGCCCCGGGACATATTGAATGAAGCACGCGATCCGTCGGGCTGAAGTGAACCTTTTTACTTCGCGTGCACGTTACGGCCGTCAAGTTTAAATACACGCCAGGAAAAAAATTATTAAAAATGCATCCGGTTAACACGTTGTTATGCGCTGCAAAGGATTAAAGTTAGATTTTGAAGGAACTTCGCACGCGAGCTCACGGCTATCTATTTTTTCGTCTTCAAAATTGCGGCCGGCATTTCGGGCGATTTCGCCGAAATATTATATTCATAATTACTTTTATAATAGCACGATAATTATATAATTGGGTATTTTTAGCAAATTGGTAATAGTTTTCGCAATTAAATCTTCGGCTGATTACGGATAATTTTGAAGTGCGAAGATCATCGAAGTCACCCATCGATGATGAGCCGATCTTCCGCTTAATATATGTAAATTTTTTAATACGTATTATTTGCTATATTTACCATGTCATAGGAAAAACAATCCAGTTCTTTAATATTTTTAATGAAAAGGCTATTTTATTTACAAAAGAATCAGTTAATCTTTTATTTTTTAAATGATAATCAATAATCACTTAGAAGTTTTGACGTTCATCAGCTTCGATTCGAAGTCTATACACACATGTCATTTTTCTCATATTTTAACAGTTTCCTACCTGATTTCTTTTTAAATCAAGATCAGGCTTTAAAAATATCACTGAGGTAATTATTCATCACTTTTTTACTGTAGGGGAGCACCAGAACTCTAGATGACGTCGTATATTACAGTGACACTGTAAGATATATTTGATTCCTATTTAAAAAAATGCCCTTATATTTGTAAACAGTTTTTTGAGCCAACAGGTATAATAATAAAAAATATCTATAATTTATTTATCCTTAACACTCACTTACTTTTTATTCACTTCTGCCAAATGATAAGAAATATATTGAAAAAAATTCTATAATTTAAGTATTGGTTCATTAAAACATGTGAATATTCGTGAATTCTATTTGGGTATAGGAAGGGTTAAATAAATAAAAATACAGATTAAAACATTTACATCAATATATATCAATCAAATATTCCTCACAAGGAATAAAAATTTAAGAGACTACAAATATCTCGGGTAAAGCGATTATGGTACAACTTCGATTAACTACCCTTCAATCATTATATTAATATCCCATCAATTATTGCAGTGTTTCAACATTTTTTTTATAAATGAAATCTTTAAAAGACATTTTTGCAATTATTATCAAGGTTGTAACATCCGTACATTTATTTTACTAAACATGTTTATTTACAAAAAACTTTATTGCATATTTTTTTCTAAAAACATGTCGTAAATCCTATTTAAAAGATCTTTAAACATAACACAGTTGATGGAAAGAGTTAAGATTTGAACACAATCAAACATTCCAGACATCGAATACAATTTCGGAAAAACACAAAAATATTCTCCATTTAAAAATTTAAAATACAATCTCAGTTACTTCATTTCCACTCCTTTTAAACTTAAGTAAAGTTCACAATTTTTTGCGCCAGCGGTTAAAACAAACTTCAAAAAAGCGTAAAAATAAAAATATAAAAAACACACCAGAGGAGGAAGAGGGAGCTCGCATCAATCTCAATCCACGGAGGATCTCGCGTGATAAGCCGCAACTAAGTGCGCACTAATGCCTCGATTCTTCATCGGTCTAAGAAAAATAAGCATCGCCCCGGCGTACACCCGGGGCCTTAATAAGCGGCGTGCGAGCCGCTCCCGTTACAGGGGGCCCCCGAGGTCGCGTTGCGTGCGCGTAAGCGCGTGGCCGATCGTCGCCGTGAACTTTCGCATTGTCGCGCACAATGCGCCCGCGGAGGAGCCTCTCCCGCGACTCGGGGTCACTGGTATGCGCCTCTCCCTCCGCAACAAGTGGAGAGAGAGGAGGAAAAAATGAGACGCGGCCGTTAGGCTTCCTCCTTCTTCTTTTTTTTCTTTTCCTTCTCGGGAATGACAGATTGGAGGCGCTGCGCCCTCCCCCCTTCCCCCGCTTGTAATGAAGTGTAATTTTGATCGCGGGGCTCGTTGGCAAATTACCGCTGGAAAACATAATTCGACAGTGTTACAAATTGCTTTGAAAATTTTTCGAAGATTGTTCTCGTTTTTTTTTTTTTGTTTTTTTGATAATGTGTAATTTATGAATAACATTTGTGGTTTAAATATTTTAAATTTAAGATGCACAAAATGATTTTATAAAAAGTGGAATTTGAATTAGAATAGTTGAAATTATTGTAAATAAACATACGTATAATAATTAATCAGTGTAAAAAATTATATATCAATATACTTATTACACATAACTTGAATAATAAGCTTATACATTTTTTTTACATGAATGGTAATATCATAATTTTTATGAATAATCTTTTATCTAGAAACAAAAATTCCACTTTGGCTAAAACTTTTTACTTGTAAAGTAAAAAATGATTAAATTTATTATTAAAGTAGCTACTTCAATATCTTGCATTGTATATAGATCAATTATAGGGTATTAATTTACTAAATTAATTAATCTTAAAATAAATTAAAATTAATTAAATTTAGTAATTTAATATAAATAGGTACTTTAAACTGGTAATAATGACTATTTTAAAAATAGAGGTTAATATTTTTTAAATATTAGTTTTTTATTTAGAGATTACACACAAATTTGAAAATCTGTTGACTTTTTGTTAATAACGGTTTCTTAGTTTTGTTACCAGACATGCATGGAATTATTATGTGTATTGCAAAATAAAAAGATCATTGTAACAATACAAGCACAATAAAAGACAGACTGCCACTCGCAATTTCTAAATGAAATATACAACATTTTTACAAATAAGTTTACAGCAATAAGTTTTTGGGATTTCTTCCGAATATTTAATAAAAATTAATGACATTTACGATCGAATCAATCAATTTTGTTAAAAATATATATGTGGATCAGATTAAAGTGAACCTTTCTCCTTATCATAATTCGGTTACAACAGGCATTAGAAACTGTGAAACTTATCATTATAGATGAAATATTTTCAGAGTTATTTTTTGCAGAAATAATGGACTGCAAGGATTCTTTAAAAAATGATTCATTATTGATCAAATTTCAGAAAATAAAAAAGAATTAGGTAGGTATATTTACTTCGCGTAATATCTGTAATTATTCACAACAGTGATATTATCCCAAGACGTCTAGGCACTCGCCGTCTACAAACTCTTGGTCCGGTGGACAGAAATGCGCAGCATCGAAAACACTCTGAGGCCTTGGATCCATAGCTTCCTCAAGTTCTGATCTTGCTTCTTCAATGCCTTCTACCCGCGAGGTCTTCGACGTGGTAGAGGCAACAGTAGTAGATTCTTCTTCCGTAGTCTGGTTCTCTACCGCCGAGGGATCAGTCGTGCCCGTCTTATCGTTTTCCACGACTGTCAATCTTGCACTGAGCTTCTCCGTGACCGGCCCACCGTTACCCCTGGCGATCGCAAAGGCCAGTAGGACGATGGAAATTAAACAAAGTGCAGCGTCGATTTTCGGCATGTCGAAGTGTTTGCGCGCAGCGATGCTCGGCGAGATGACTATTGAAGTGGGACTAATGCGTCTTCCTCTTTTATCGGCGAGGAGGAGACATGCAAATTTATCGGGAGTTAATAAGATTGAAACTGGTTTTGCCGCGATGATAAAATTGTTGGCGGCAATAAAAACAATTCAGCAACAAACTATTTAATAGCGTAAGAATCAGTGTAATTACACCGGTGTTACCGGTAATTTTGCGTTTCGCATCAACAGCAGGCTTTCATTAATCATTTTTTTTCGACCTTGAAGGTGAAAAACTTTG
>UXGC01001009.1:17055-39435 GCA_900480045.1 Eurytoma adleriae
TTTCTGCGCAGTTAAATTTACCAATAATTTGGTTTTTAAGACTTGCAATGGATAAAAATATTTTTCGGAGCATACCAATGAAAATCATGAATATTATTGAAGCTTACTATTATTGCTGTGAAATATTAAGATCAAATTTAAGAAATTTTTCAGAATTAATAGTAAAATATTCCGATAATTAATTTTTGTGAAAAATTTACCGAAGACTTATTACATCTTATGATTGTTACTTATCAGTTTTTAAGGTAATTTAAAACTTTTTTTTAACTTTTAATACTTTTTTGTATTAATTTATTAATCACTCTGTAACTCACTGGCTTAACAATAAATAAATAAATGCAAATATTATTTTTATAAGAGTCAAGCTCAAAATATTCAAGAAATTAAATTCTTAAACTATTTTATTTATCGAAATAATTCGAAAAGCATTTTTTCTTCACACAAGAAACTAAAAACAATTATTATCCATCATCCTTCCTCGACGACAAAAATACCATCTACCAGAATAAAATCACCTCAGACAGTTAAATTATAGTTAAATACATTCCCAAATAGTTAAATATTAATTAATTAATTCCAAAATAGTTAAACAACTTCCCTTAAAACCGAATAACCGAATCACCTGAATCGAGCCTTAAAACAAAAGCCTCGAAAATCGGGCCAGTCGAGCCACAGCGGCACCTCGGCCCGCGTGCGGGGCGCCCCTGTGCGTATGCACGCGCGGCTGCACGCGAGGCAGGCCGGAGGCCCGGCCCAGCGGCCGAGTTCCCACAAGACGGTCGCGCGTCTTCCGTGCGGCGGGATACGTACGCGGATGAAAATTGAGGGGAGGCCCGGGGCATTGTGCGCGACATATGTGTAACGCGGTGGGCGTAGCCCTTCCGCGGGCCCTGCGGTGCGCCCCGGCCACGTCCGCTCCGCGAGCGCCAAAGCCGCATCTGCACGTCTCCCCGCGGGACCCCGGCGTCGATCGCGCACGCGATCCTAAGCGAAGGACGCGCCGATCGCTCGTCACTCGCTCCCCCTTCTACCCGCGAGGCCCTGAGGATTTTTGAGGATAGGGAGGTGGGGGCTGCGCTGAGATTTTTATAGCGCGTTGGGGGGAAGGTGCTTTTTTCTATAGTTACGACCCTGGTAGAAAATTCGCCATAAACTGATCATAACTGGTCACTAAAGAAGGCAATTTACCATAAATTGACCAATTTATGATTAATTTTCTACCAGGGAGATGATGGTCTTAATCGTGGACGTTGGTTTTAGGTTTTAGGGAAAATTAATTATAACGATACTTGAATTTACCGGCAGTTATAAAGATGAATGATCATCAAGAGAAATGGGCTATATGCTGTCAAGAATTTTCTCTATTTTCAATGTGATGACACTTCAGCTACATTTTTCAGTAACCTGTTTAAAGTCTCAGAGTATAAAAGGTACAGAGATATTCAAATTAACAATAAGATAATAAGTCCAAATCCAAATTTAATACATTGCAGTCTGTAACATTAAGGTACGTTTTATTCTTTGAGACTTCAAAAAGCTTACCAAAAATGTAATCGATAAGTCGTCACCTTGGAAATAATAAAGAAAATTCTCGACAGAATAGCCCATTTCTTCTTGATTAGTATTCAAAATTAATTATAGTTTTTCCTTTTTTCAGTAATTATTGTTATTTACCTGTACTGAATATTACAAAAAAAAATACAAGGATAGTATCTCTTTTGTTCATATTTTTTAACTAAGAAAACTTTACCTTTGTTAGTACAAATCGATATTTGTAAATTCTTGCGGGGATCATCATATAGATAAAATTTTCAATTGTTCAGTAGGTAAATTTTTCTAGAATTATTTATGATTTGTATTCCAAACTTTCTGTTCTTAAAATATGCAAGTTTCCAAAGTTACTCACAAGAAAATGAAGTTTAAACTATATCTCCACAAGTGGTTCAAAATAAGCCTTTTTTCCATTTGCATACAGCATATCATACATACATTATACAATATATTAAAATTTATAAACAATCTATTACGATTACTACAGTAGTGACATTTGATTACATGGTTTTTTTATAATCAGCTATAATCGCTTATTTTTAATGCTTATTTTTCAATCCAAAGATTTCGAATTTCATTCACTGCAAGCCATTTGCGTGCACTTGAAAAAGATTTGCCAAGGCCTTGTTGGAAATAAAATATTTTTAAATTTTGATAATACACATATTTTAAGTGCCTGTCACAATTTAATTTTAAAATAATGCAATATTGGAGCCAAAAATAAGAAAAAAACTCTTTAATTTTTCCGCGGAATCGAGTGATTTACATTAATTTCTCGAGACTTAATAATTTTTTACGTAAGAAAATTGAAAGGTGGTATGCAATCAGAGTAATGAATTAATATTTTTCGCGATTGTGTCAAATCTATAGTTTATATACGAAGATAGAGTGGCGTGCAATTAAACTCTTCCGAAACCAAGATTTCGGATGAATCAGCTGAAATTTAATTCATTAAGAAAACTAACTATCATGCCAAAAATTGTCATTTATTAAAAGATAATGACAGCCCTCTTGCGAGGGTCTGCGTGAAGCGAAATGCATGCGTGACGTAGTGCGATGCGCATATGGACAAAATATACCTTAATTTGCGTGTAAATGCACATCCTGACATTGAAGAAATGCACACCTAACTCGTCTCAGCTTCTTCATCACGCGATTCGTGGCTTCGCGATTTTCGCACGTTACATTTTTTTTCTCTTTAGCGAGGCACGTACTTGTCTTATATGCTAACAACGAACTTCTTCTGGGTTATTTAGCATAGGAGGGAGTCATATGCAAAGTTGGACATCTCAGCCTTTTTTTGACTGTTTGGTGACGCATATATTTACATTTACTTATGTAAATAATTATTTTATTTAATTCAGACTAATCCTTAATTTTGAAATTGTCGTAAAAAATAACAATTATGATGAATTTATTATAAAATTTCTAATGACTTAAATAAAAATTTATATTGGTGTTACTTCTTTCATCGAGAAAACGAAGAAAATCTCAAAATAACGTTTTAATTATTAATTATGCACAGTGGTGATTAAAGAGTTATACTTACATATAACTTACAAGTCGAAAATTTTATAATTTTCAAACTCATAAAATAATTTTTATATATACACTTACTATAAGAATTATTACAGATTTTTTCTTAAGAATAACAAAACAAAATGTTTAAATTTTATTTAAAAATTACTGGGATCGTTAGATTCAATGACGCAAAAGTTACTAAAAGTAGGTCACTTTTTAATTTACAATAACTGAATTTTCACTACTTCAGACTCAAGGGGTAAATTAAAAAAGAATTAAACAAGTTTTCCATCTACGAATTTTCCTCGAAAATATACAATTTACTATTTCGTTAATCACTTACTGATTACTTAGGATTCCTCGGAAAAAAGTAACAAATCGTTAAGCCGCGGTGAAGAAAAAATTCTCATGCCCGCCCACCCTCTCACTTTTTCATTGTCTTAAGAGGAGAGAGTCACATATTGTGGACGCGAAGGTGGATCCCGCAACATATCGCAACGCACCGCAAAAACGGAAGTTCGTCATTTAAATGTTGTTTGCTGGGTAAACGGGCGTTTCTTCTTTTTTGTCTTAAAGGAGGGAAAAAGAGAGACGGGAGAATCGAAGAGGCGAAAACCGAGCAGTTTGTAGATGACGGTAGGATGCAACCGAGAAATAAAATTTCATGCCTTAATTGAGGGGTTTTAATGTAGTGGCAAGTATATTAATGTGCAAGATTAATCTGCTATCAAAAATGCTTGTGATAATTGGGTTAATGTATAAAAAATAAAAAATCGACTGTTATGCTAATTCATTGTTCATGCAAAAAGTGCTCCATTAAAAATGACAATAATAAATTTTAGTGTTTTCTGAAAAACTTTACTATTGTTTTAGTAAAATGTGAGAAAATTGAAGTTAACTATTTTGTAATATTTAGTAGAGATTTTTTATTCTGTATACTGCAACTAGTGTAGAGGCCAGGTAATTCTTGCACTAGTCGAGCTCAAAATTCAATAAAATATTTGAAAATTTATTCTCGCAAACTTAATTTTAATATTATGCTGTTAATTGTGATTTGTGATTAACGATTAATATATAATTAATTTAAAAGAGCAGTTGAGCTTAAAAGTGTGTATAAATATTATATATTCACATAAATCAGATTTTTTTTTACTTTTTACACATTCGTTTTGTCTCGATAGATAGGCGAAAAAGAAAAAAACAATATACGTTAATTTAGATTTTATTGATTTTTGAGATGATATATTATTAAAACAAGAAAAGTACTTATATATTCTAATCGATTGTGCTGCAGAAAAAAGTGGAAACATTATTTTGTTCTACTTAAACAATATTAATTTTAAAATTGATTTAAGCCCATTTGCAGACGTAAAAACAATAAATTTTTAATATTTAAGCTAAGGCTACTTTATAAATAAAATAAGGATACAATACATTTTTAAATCGTAAACACTTCTTTCATCAGAGAAAGAGAATAAAAGAGAATTGTGCAGAAGGAAAATGCAATGTTATGTTTGCACAAAGCAAATCAAAGTCTTGTAGATAAAATAGAATAATTTACTATTTCGATATAATAATCATGCATATTTTAAGAAACAAAAGCGCCGCTCGCTGATTTTTTTATTCAACGAAATTGCGCAAGACTAGCTTTAAACTTGATAAATGATTAAGAAAAAATCTACTTATTACGCATTCATTACTTCCCAGTAACCAAACACATCTCCTCACACGTGGCAAGCGCAGTAAAGTAGTATTGCACTACACACTGCATACGAACATCAACATAACAAACAAACCGCATCTAATACTGGGCTGCATCGTGTATACCAACAACCCGCGTGTAAATCGACCCCGAAGCAATTGAAAAAAGTCAATATATAAACACTTCCTATCAGCCCCTACGTAGGCTGCAGGTATTACCCTTAGGCGAACACCCACGCCAAGTGAAAACGCCGGCGTCGCGCGGGGCGCGTAGACTTCCGTCCTGGTCGGCCGCGCCGGAAACGAAGGGCCGGGCCTGTGTAATTTCGCGGCGCACCGCCGAAAAAACTTTCGACCGGAATTCCCGCGCGCGCAGCTCCCCGGGATCAATCATGCACGTCCGGCGAATTCGCGTGATCGCGTAAGCCGCTTTGCGCGCGTGTGACTCGCTTTCTGGGCATGTGTCTTTCGCACGGAGAGGCCCAGCCTCCCGATGGATGACGGGCGGTTCTATTAATTGGAGAAACTGTTGCGCGTCGTTTGCTTTTATTGGAAATGTTGAAATGGGGAACAGTTGTATTGCTCGTTTTTCTTAACTTTCGCACTTG
This sequence comes from Eurytoma adleriae, assembly GCA_900480045.1. Lineage (NCBI taxonomy): Eukaryota > Metazoa > Arthropoda > Insecta > Hymenoptera > Eurytomidae > Eurytoma > Eurytoma adleriae. Next base: position 22,437 of record UXGC01001009.1, read on the forward strand.
ACATTTCTTGTAAAACGACAAACTTGATAAAGATTAGGCTAGTCACTCTTATAGGATGTCTTATTTCTCGTGAAATTGTTGTAAATGTTAAATTTCATGGGGATAAAAAATAAACAGCATATTCAACATTTTGCACAATAGATTTAAGTGGAAATTCACAAGTTTATTTTAATTGCATGAGTATCTATAGAAATAGTTTAAAGAAATGTAGAATCTACTTTTTAGAAATGTAATAGCTTTAAAGTGTATGGTGTATCTACATTTTCTGAACTGAAGGTTATATACTTTTGTTGATTTTGCAATGTTATTTTTCTTAATTCAGTAGGTTTTATTAGCCCTAAATACTTAGATTTGCTGTTTTATTTTTTCCATGATATTAGAAGATGTATTTTACGTAGGTCTATGAGTTCGATTCTAAATTATTATGTTTCTTTTGGAATACTTTTTTCAAAAATCAATATCTTTTACGATAAAACATGTTATCTCATTCTTTCCGTCGTTACAGCTTTTCCGTGCTTTTGCCGATAGTGCAAATTGGAAATCTTAAAGTCCATTTGTAATGAAACAGTAAAACACTAAAGTTCTTGTGCAAATTTCAGTAAAATTTGTTGAAATTTAAAAATTTTCCATAAAAAAAAATTATAAATAATTTACCTATTTACATTTTTTATTTTAACGAAAATATAAGATACTTCTTCAGAAAGCAATGTTAAATATAATCGGTATATACATGTACTGAAAGCTTGTACCAAACTATCCAACAGCACCTCGCGCTTTAATGTAATGCAAATAATAGAGGCGCAGCACACTTTTTCTGTTAGTTAATATTTCATATCAGAGGGTCAAAAGTCTCTAACCAATAGTGTACATTTTAACCCACGATACATATCATATAATATTTATGAAGCGTACAAATTACATGCAAAAGAAAATGGAAGTTCTTTTTTGAAAAAAAAAAAAATTTATTTATAAATTTAGTCATTATTTATATCTTGAGCGGAATCTTTTTTGAGGAGAAAACTTTTACTATTGGTCAAGCAGATTACAAATAAAGTCGAGGGAATGTACTCCCCAGAAATCATTGAAAGATTGTTATAGATTTCTAAATATTTATAAACCATAACCATGATTTTAAAGATTTCCAAAACATTCTAATATTTCTAATTTTTCAAATCTTAATCAGCCTATTAAAAAAGAGTGTCATGGGGATAATAATAATCGTAAAAAAGTCCGCATACGGTATAAATACCACACGTTAATAATCATCGCGACCTGCAGAAACAAACTCTCTTAATCTGAATTAGTGAAATTTCTGCGACTCACATATTCTGAGTCAAAAGTATCCCACTATTTCAATTATTCAGATTTAGAGGGAACACTACAGCAAAAATCATAGTTCAAGAAAGTAGACAGAGGTCAAGCATCCGCGGGGCGATCGGAGGCCGATTTCACGGAGCACACAGGGTGTTTGCACGGCGCGGCGCGGCTCCCCGCTGGAGAGCAAACTCATAAATCCGATAAGTTTACCGCGTCGCGGCCCCGGCGATAAAGCGGGTGCGCGCGCGCGCAAGAGGATCGCCGGGGAGTTCGCCGCGGAGATTTACGCCGACGGGTTTCAGTGTTTTATAGGGACGTGAAAGTCACCTGTTAAGGGGCACGCCGCGCTCGCCCGGCGACGTGCAATTTCAGCCCGACCGACGCCCGTAATTACCATCGCGCGGCCCGGCGAGATGGGCTTTATTCATCGGCGCTATTCGTCGCTCGATTACTTTTCAATTTTCACCAATGAATATTGGCCTTTATTTCAAGGTGGAGGAGATCGGGACTTCGCGCGGGTGAAGCGAGGTGTAAAGGGGTGACCCCGATAATAGGCGATGCATTTCTGAGCCTTGAATGTTTGAAGAAAAAGCGTAGGTATACATAAATTAAAGTTTGTGATGAAATATTGCTACTATGGGAAAATATAAAGTTTATTTTACGATTTTGAAAAATATAAGGTCAAATTGACCTGTCCGGATAGCCGCACTAACCAATGCACATTATCGCGTCCAAGTATAAAGAAAAATAACCAACATGCATTAGTGTGTGGTACTTTTTTATGTCAATATAGGTGTGGTATGACTAAGTTATTTTTTTTCCAGAAAACACAGAAAGTAAAAAGTATTTATCGAGGCGAGGAGGGCGTCATAGCATGCATAGGCGTGAAATAGTTCAGTTGGTGCCCGACCGCCACCCGAGAAGGACGTGGAATTTGTGCCATACTACTTCGCCAATTGTGATTATTCGTCTAGAAAGGTATTGACAGAAATGTTTATGAATTATTTATTGTAGAAGCATTAATGAAAAGAATAAAGAGAAATAGTTAATCATTTGCTTAACGTCGCGAATTCACTGAAATCTGTATATCAATTGTGTTGGTCTTCAGTTATTGCTCAAAATGTAGTTAGTTTGAGTCGAAAATTTGTTAATAATAATATTATTATGATGTTCACAGATGTATTAACACAAATTTCAATTAAAAATTACACAGAAATACTGGTAACAAAGTCAATTCTATCTAGTATGTAAATGACACTAATCCCACATTAGTCCAATACTCTATTCTGATTTTTTATGGCTAAATTATAAATTTTAGAGAAAAGTTTCTTAAGACTTTTTTGTTCAGCATCAATCAGAGAATGTACTGAATTTTTTTCGAGCAAAACTAACTACATTTTTAACACTAACAACATATACATGTATATTGAAATACGTTAACAATCGATAAATGGATCCCTGTGTTGCATTTGAAGACGGAATCTCTATAAAAATAGAGGAAAGATTAGCAATAAAATGGGTATTAATTAATATGTGAATTGAAAATTCACGTCTCATTTTCAAAAAGTATTTATCGCGGCGAGGGGGGGGGGGCGTCATAGCATGCATAGGCATGAAATAGTTCAGTTGCTGCCTGACCGCCACCCGAGAAGGACGTGGAATTTGTGCCATACCACTTCGCCAACTGTGATTATTCATCTAGAAAGGTATTAACAGTAATGTTTATAGAAGTATTATTAATTATAGAAGCATTAATGAGAATTAGAATAAACAAAAATCGTTATTCATTTGCTTAACGTGGCGAATTCACTCAAATCTGTGTATCGATAGTTAGTACTCAAAATGTAGTTAGTTTGACTCGAAAATTTTTTAATAATAATAATATGATTACGATGTTCACAGATGTATTAACACAAATTTCAATCAAAATTGTACAAAAATGCTGATAATAAAGTGAATTTTTTTAGTCAGCGAATCTACTATGAAAATGACTCTAATTCCACATTAGTCCAATACTCTATTCTGATTTTTCATGGCTAAACTATAAATTTTAGAGAAAAATTTCTTAAGACTTTTTTGTTCAGCATCAATCAGAGAATGTACTAAAATTTTTTCGAGCAAAACTAACTACATTTTTTAACATTAACAACATATACATGAATTGAAATACGTTAACAATCGATAAATGGATCTTTCCGTTGCGTTTGAAGACGGAATCTCTATATAGAGTAATATTAGCAATAAAATGGGTAATAATTGACATGTGAATTGAAAATCCAAGTATCATTTAAAAAAAAAGTATTTATCGTGAGGCTGGGGGTGGGTGGGGGAGGGGCATCATAGCATGCATTGCCGTGAAATAGTTCAGTTGGTGCCCGACCGCCACCCGAGATGGACGTGGAGTTTGTGCCATATCACTTCGCCAATTGTAATTATTCATCTAGAAGGTACTGACAGAAATGTTTGTAGATTAAGTATTATTAATTTAAGAAGCAGTAAGAATTGGAATAAAGAGAAATCGTTATTCATTTGTTTAACGTCGCGAATTCACTGAAATCAATGTATCAATTGTTTCTGCTCAAAATGTAGTTAGTTTGACTCGAAAATTTGTTAATAATGACATAATTGTAGTGTTCACAAATGTATTAACACAAATTTCAATCAAAATTACACAGAAACACTAGTAATAAAGTCAATTCTATCGATTGTATGAAAATGACACTAATCCCACATTAGTCCAATACTCTGTTCTGATTTTTCTTGGCTAAACTATAAATTTTAGAGAAAAATTTCTTAAGACTTTTTTGTTCCGCATCAATCAGAGAATGTACTGATTTTTTTCCGAAGAAAACTAACTACATTTTTAACATTATCAACATATAGATGTATTGAAATACGTTAACAATGGATAAATGGATCTTTCTGTTGCGTTTGAAGACGGAATCTCTATATAGAGTTACATTATCAATAAAATGGGTAGTAATTGACATGTGAATTGAAAAATCATTGAATACATGTCTAATTTTCAAAAAGTATTGATCGAGGATGGTGGTGGGTGGAGGGGAGGGGGCATCATTGCATGCATAGGCGTGAAATAGTTCAGTTGGTGCCCGACCGCTACCCGAGCTGGACGTGGAATTTTTGCCACATGGTCATTTCGCCAATTGTTATTATTCATCTATACAAAGGTATCTGACAGAAATGTTTATAGAAGTTTTATTAATTATAGAAGCATTAACGAAAAGAATAAAGAGAAATAGTTATTCATTTGTTTAACATCGCGAATTCATTCAATGTATCGACTGTTAGTACTAAAAAAGTGGTTAGTTTGGGTCGAAAATTTATTAATAATAATATAATTATGATGTTCGCAGATGCATTAACACAAATTTCAATCAAAATTGTACAAAAATACTGATAATAAAGTCAATTTTTTTAGTCAGCGAATCTAGTATGAAAATGACACTAAACCCACATTAGTCCAATACTCTATTCTGATTTTTCCTGGCTAAACTATAAATTTTAGAGAAAAGTTTCTTAAGACTTTTTTGTTCAGCATCAATCAGCGAATGTACTGAATTTTTTTCGAACAAAACTAACTACATTTTTAACATTAATGGGTATAATGTCATTTACAGACTACGTTGGCTGACGTTTGTTGAGTAAATCAGTATTTATAGACAATATTGATTAAAATACATGTTAATAAATCAATATAACATTGTTAAAGATTGCATTCATGTCTTATTTGCAGGTGGCGGCGCGGCGCTAGCTTTGAGGACAGAGTACGCGAAAGAGAGAGAGACAGAGATAGTGACGCCGGCCGGCGTTTTCATAGACGCCGCATAGAGACCAGTCGGCGCCAGACCACCGCCCGAGATGGACTTGAAAACTGCGACACATCCTTCTCTCAATTGAAATTATTCATCTGCGCAGGTACTGACAGACATTTTTATAAATATATTACTAATAATAGAAATACTAATACAGAAGTATTCGTTTATTAAACGTGAACTCGTTGAAATCGCTATCAATTGTTTGGTTCTAAAAATATAGTTAGTTTTGGTCGAAAATTTTTTAGTACAGTCTTTACTTAATGCCGATCAAAAAAGCCTTAAGAAATTTTGCTCTAAGATTTATAGTTTAGTTGAAAAAAATCATTAAAGTTGGTGCGGAATATAGGACTAACATTGGAATAATGTCATTTCGATTCCGTTCGCTGACTAAGTTAGAATTCTATCTTTAGCAATTGTTTTATTATCAACATTTACATGCAATGTTGATATGTGTATAAAACTTAATATACCATGGTTAAAAATTGAATTCGTGCCTTATTTACTGCTGCCGATGAATTGGCATAGAGTACACGAATATGAGAGAGACAGAGAGAGGGAAAGGGCGGCGGGGCGTCATGCCGCTATGGCCTGCATATTATGCCAGACCGCCGCCCGAGATTGACCTTGGATTTGCGTTACATCTCACCGGCATTTTGAGGTTACCTGTTTGCAAAGATACTAATACGCATTTTTATACTAGTATTACTAATTACAGTAATAATTGTAATATTATTAATTGTAGTATTATTAATTACAGAAAGTTTTATAGAAATATTCATTGGTTAAACGTTAACTTATTAATATCAACGTGCAAATTGATAGTTTCAAAAATATTGTTAGTTTTAATCGATAACTTTTTATAGTAGTCTTTAATTCATACCAATAAAAAAATCTGAAGTAATCTGAGACTAAAATTTATAGTTTGGTCAAAAAAATCATTAAAGTTGTTTCGGAATATTGGATATATGGGTATTAATTATGTCATATTGACTACACCCTCTATCAACTGATAGACTATAATTTATTATTAATGCTCGTTGATAATTATATACTGTAATGATTACAATTTACGTTAACATAATAGTGGTATAAAGTTTCGAAAGATTAACATAAATATTTATTTATTAAAAGTTAAGTCATTGACGACATCTATAGATTGCTAATACAAAAAATATAGTTAGTTTTAATTGAAAATTTTTTAGTACATTCTTTGATTAATACTGATTGAAAAAGCAAAATTGTTCTAACAATTATAGTTTAGCCAAAAAAATTCGTTAGAGTTGGTTCAGAATATTGGACTAATTTGAGAATGATGTTATACAGGCGACATTTTTGGCTGCGCAGTGCTGGTGTCAGAAAGGAGAAGCGAGAGAAAGAAAAAATGTATGGACACCATGTTGTTGTTGGAGTCAGATGATTAACACAGAGGTGGTGATTAGATCTATATAACAGTGTTTCTGAGTTGCACAATATTTGTCTATAAAGGTATAGTAGTATCTGTATGTTCTACAGTTTCATATATAATTTCATATAAGTAATCAGCAATTTACAATTTTTCAGCAATGAAAGAGCTAAATCTGTGCCCGGTATGATGAGTTATACTTAAGTGCAAGGCACAAGGATGAAGACATACAGTGTATGCATGTGGAGAACACTTCCCTCAAATGAAACCTCCCTATATGAAAATTCTCTGAGAGCCTATCTAAGGTCCATTGTGTAGTTTCACAAGTTTTTGAGAATCTGAGCTACTGTAAGCAATTTTTGGTAGGTATCAGCAAGCATAGGTTAATGTTAAAAAATTTTCATTATTTTAAAAATTGTGTATAATTAAATTAAAGTTGACTTCGTAATATACATTAACTTTTCATATTTATATTTTTTTGAAGATTTTGATAGTCACAAGTATAATCACACAACTTTTGAATTAATGATGCTTTTTCATTGTTTCATATATTGTTTTTAAAATCATAAATTTTCTATTGAGAAATATTAAATTCGTATCACTTTTTAAGGAAGAATTATGGCAGTATAAGAGTTTAATGGCAAAAAGCAGTCATGTCATATTGCTTAAATCGACTTTTGTATATGACACCTTAGTAGTGTTCATGACCAAATTATGGTGTTTTTAAATGATTGAATTAAGATATCGAAAGAATATTAAGAAAAAGCAATCTTCAACAACTGTAATTTGGTGAGTTAATAACTTTATTTTGGATTTTTTGGATTAAATTTTTTTATTAGTTGAAAATTGAAGTTTATTTATATCAACAAATATCTAAATCTTATATCATAGAGATATTAATAAAATTATATTAAAATTAATATAATGTTTGCTGCCTAAAAGTAGAGTTAATTTTATTGTATTTACAAGCAATATTGATTTAATTCGATTCTAAAGCCAAAACTATGTTTCGTAAGGAAGCCCACAATACATCATTGGTTATACATAAAGCTTCTGTTTTCAATATTTATTAGTAGTCATAATAAGTACCATTATAAGTACCATAGTGAAGCACATGTACTTAATATTATTTTAAAAGTAATACAAATAGATTACTGGTTATTCTTTGATATTGTACATGTACCTGATATGCCTGCAGGCATATCAGGATTATAAAATTTTTTTATTTTACTCTGATAAAATTCTACAGTTCTATAAATATATTTTAAATAAAAAAAGTCTATAAAATTAGGCGGTTGTCCAAACAGCGAGTAAGTCACAATTGTTAATATTTTTCATGATCTCGAGCTTACAATATTTGAAACCTCTATGGGTTGAATTAAATATTATTTAAAAACGATTTTTATGAAGATTATAACTTCAGGTTCCCCTAAATTGCTTCAGCCCAGAGAGACATATAAGTATTTTAAGCCATGGTTCATGAAAAAATTTTAGTAATTGTAGTCTGTACTCTGCAAAAATTACAAATGTAAATTAGAAAAAATCAATAGGGAAGATTTTGTTAAACAATGTAGTTTAAAATTAGATGTGAGACTGTAATTTGAAATAGATAAAGTTCTGACTTTATTAAGTTGAATACTTATAAGAAGTGCAATCAGTATAAGAAAACTACAGTGATGAACTTCTTAAACATTTGCTTATTATATCACAAACTCACTAAAAGTTCTACAATATAAAAATGAGAAGACTACAAAGTATTCAATCTTATACAAATTATCTCAAATACTAGTTAAATTTTCATTTCAAATTTGGCAACTTTCAGAAAATGAAATAAAAAAATTTTTTTAATCATACATCCCTTTAAATTAAAATAATTATTATCAATTGATTTTACTTATACTTTATTTTTTTATGATATTTAGATAATTGAAGCATATAATACATAAATAATGTTTACAGATTTATCTACCTGATAAAAAAAAAGTCTGGATGTCTGCATCGAAGCAGAAAAGCTGTTGGCAAATTACTGTGATTTTTAAGTCACATGTAAGTTGACTTCGGCTTTTTCTGTGTACCATGGCTTGCGGTCTTCGGTGTCAATTCGAGCTCTTTGAGTGGGGTTCGAAGGGATCTCCGAGAGTCCAGGGTACAGAAGAAGACGAAGGAGGCCAAGCAGCCGTCGTCTTCACCGTGGGACGTTATGCACATAAGTCTTTTTATTCATACAGATCAACTCTTTTGCATTTATTGTGTAATTTATTTTTCATGAATAGTTCTAAACAGAGAAGGAATATTACAATAATAGTATTTAATTGCATTACAACGTAGCTCCATGATATTACAATACTCCGTGAAAGTTAGTAATTCGCGAGTACATTTAAATAATTTGAGTATAGACTTTAGAGTAAATGTAAATTCATTTTAGATATTGGAAATAAATTTTGTAATTTAGTTTAATAAATTTAAAAATTAGTGTATTTTTCGAAGTATTGTGTTAACTTAAATTTGTTCGGGTTCCCCAAGCGAAATGCTCGGCTGCAAACGGTTTCCTCCCTGCTCTCGAAATTAATTGTATCTAGCTATTTGCAAATTTGAATTTTTTAAAAGTAAATTTTTGTGTTTTATTTTGTAGAAAGTTTCATTAATTCGATACACTTAAGGCCCCTACAGTAGAATTTAAAATTAAATTTTTTTTTTTTTTTTTTTTTTTTAACTTTCAATTCTTTTAGTTTTCCCATAATAAGTAATTGGTGCTATTGGTGCTCTTCGGTGCTTAAAGTGCCGTTATAAAGGTAAAAGAGCTCTGTTGAAAGCGCTAAAGGACTTTCCTTATATGTATGCTTGTATGAATTTTTATATTTTTATGCTCCATTTAATGTCCCATTTTTCCATCTAATAACCTATTAGGCCTCAGTCTCCCCTGAATAAAGCAGATAAAAAAGTATGATCCATTACTTTTTTACCTGCTTCGTTATTTATTTATCTGCATTTGTAATTCTTGGCCTTTTCTTGAACATTTTTTCCTATTGGTGAATAATTTGTTGCAGTAAAAAGCTACAGAAGTATTTTAAGTAGAAACTTAAACTACTTCTGTTGCTTTTTACTACAACAAATTCATCAATAGGAAAAAATGTTCAAGAAAAGGCCAAGAATTACAAATGCAGATAAATAAATAACGAAGCAGGAAAAAAAGTACTGGAGCTTACTTTTTAATGAGAATATTAGAATATTATTTTTTTTTTAATAAGAATATTAGGTATTTTAATTGCTTATAAGATATTTTTCTTGTGAATATATAGTACTATTTTTTGTAACGCATGTATGAATTTTTGTATTTGTATGCTCCATTTAATATCCCATTTTTTCCATTACCCAATTTGCCCAATCACCCATTAGGCCTCAGGCAAAAAAGTAAGCTCGGGTACTTTTTTGTCTGCATTTTTATTTATTTATCTGTTTTTGTAATACTTGCCCCTGTCTTGAATAGTTTCCTATTGGTCCCTTTGATCCCTCAATTTAGGTACAAAAACACGAGAATCATACATGAGTTGCAAAAGATTAACGGGATGTCAAACCCTCCCATAGGGATCTGCATTATCAGCATAAGCAGTTTATTTATTATTTAAAAACCAAAATCATTTTTCGAAATTCGGCCAAAGTACTGTCCTCCGTAATTGTGTAAGAAAATTGTAAAAAAAAATTTCAACCAATTATATTTATAAATGGCTTCAGGATATTGTTTGAAAATTTTTGAAATAATTTCGTAAAGTTCTCTATGAATGAAAAATTTTCAAACAATTTCCTGAAGTCATTTGTAAATATAATTGGCTGCAATTTTTTTTACAGTTTTCTTGAATAATTGCGGATTGCAGTACGTTGGCCAAATTTTGAAAAATAGTTATGATTTTTAAATAATAAATAAAATGTTTATGCCGGTAATAGAGATCCCTAAGGGAAGGTTTTACAAACCCTTAAAATAGATCATTTGTTGCTTTTTGACTTTTCAGCTCACGAATTAGATAAGAAATTTAAACATATTGGGTAATAAATAACTGATAACGACCAATGTATCGTCGTTAGTATTGTAGAGCTTTATGAAGAAAAAGCTTTCTACTTTTTTATATACGGTACAGTTTAAAAATCTATTATTGTAAATTTGACTTAATGTCGTAAGGATAACAGAGGTCTGTGTACTATCACATGGTACACGTGTGCACCAATGCTATGCACCATTGTAATCCCCCCCTCCCCCAAGTAACGGTGTAATGTAATATCAAAACCATGCAAAAGAGTTGATAAATATTTATTTTATTTATAATTAATAATATGTAACATGTCTATGGTAATTTAAATTGGTAATGTAAGTAAACTGGTAAAGTACTTGAACTTTTATATTTTGATTATTTATTAAAATTGATCATATTTTTTTTCAATTATTTAATATTTAATATTTATTTATTTTTAGGTGACGCCTAATAAAAATTGGAATATTAAAATTGGCTTAAAAAACATAATGGCTAAAACACGGACATAGTTCTCATTTTGTAATGAAACAAATTTTCAAGGGATATCTTTCCATTTATTAGTATTAGAAGTGTTGATTTCTTTTTTTTTTCGTGACTGTAAATTGAGATTTTTTATTAATAGCTTGAAAAAAAGTTTATAGTACAGATTTTAGTTTCCTAATTTTTTAGAATGCAATTTGCACGTGCAATATTAAAATTTTAGTTTTCAATTTTGTTCATAATTTATCTTTTTTCAATGCATATTGTTTTTTAAATTCTTAGTTTAACTAGAAGTATTTTTAGCTTACTACAAATGTCTAGTATTTTTGGCAAGATCCACTAGCATATGTTTACTAAAAAAAATGCTCTTCAAAATTCTTTAGATCAGTCAAAAATTCCGCGGAAAAGGACCTCGCAGGATCCTAATGTAGAATGGAATTCCGTGAATTTTGCTTTAACTTGGTATAGCGATAGTTGCTGATCAAACGTTACCATCATACCAACGTAATATACTATAAGCCGTTTAATTCCTGCTCGTAATTGAAGGACATAGCACTAGGATAAAATCATAAATTGTTAATAAAGCCATGAAGACTGATGAATGGTACCGTGATAATCATGAAAGTATATTATTTTTTAAAAATGTTCGCAGTTATGGGTGCACGTGTACGTGTGAGGGTGTACGTGTTTATAAATGAGGTTTTAGGAGCGTTTGAGTGCGTAAATGTTAATAGGTGTGCTTCTGCGTAAGTGTGTGTGTATGTGAGTGCGTTTGGATGTGTACTCAGAGAGAAATTATGTAATAATTACTATGTTCCATAAGAAAAGTGGGACAGACTCGACCTATGAGGATTTTTGGTATGCAACATAGAAATTTTTACTATGTATTGCAGTAAAAATTACTATGAACATTGCAATTTTTGCTACGTCCATAGCAATTTTTACTAAAAAACATAGTAAAAATTACTATGCTGCATACCAAAAATCTTCATAGGTCGAGTCTGTCCCACTTTTTTTATGGAACATAGTAATTTTTACAATATCATTTCTCTCCGCGTAGTTGTGAAAATGTGCATGTGTGTAGGTGTGCGTGCAAGCGTGTTTGTGTGCGTGCGTGTGTGATGGTGAGCGTGTGTGTGTGAGTGTGTATGAGTATGTCTGCGCGTGTGTGTGAAAGTGAGAAATGGAGAGGTTATAGGAGTAGCTAGGACTAGATTAAAATAATGGTAACAATCGCCAGTCTTCATAGTTTTATTCTAGAGGTATATCCTTCAATTATCAGTGGGCAAACGATTTACAGCGTATCAGCAACTAACTCTACATCAAGTCAAGCAAAATTCTTGGAGTCTCAATTTTTACATAGGAATCTTGTGCGGTCCTTTTTAGGCAACTAAAATTTTATACTTAATCTCAGTGTATGGCAGAATAAATGCCGAAATATCCACGTTCTCCGCATTTTGTATTTTAAAATATTGTAGTATTTTTTTTATTCCAGTGGAAAAAACTGGATGCACATTAAGTGTCTCTGATATCGGATTCTAATTTAGCAGGTTGATAAACATATGAATAGGTCTGATCGTGTTAAAAGTACTAGAACTTTTGTGTGTACTTGCAAATTTTTAGAAGATTATATTTTCAAGTAGAAAAACTTTAAAAAGAGTGAAAAAGATTGTAAAAGGCTTCATTACAAAATGAAAACTATTTTATTCTTCAGTTAAAATGAAATTCAATATATAAATAATTATCTAAAACAGAGGATCTATACGAATAGAAATAGTATAAATATAGAGAATTTGATATAAAGTCCATTTTAAAAAAGCCATCAAAATTAATTTGTTTCACATAATATAAGGACATTGGATTTAAAATATTAGATAATACTAATAAGGTACGCTTTACATTTATCTTTTCTAGAATTAAGAATTGACTTTATTATATATGACAAATATGCATATACTAGTCTCCCTGTTACCCAAATTTAATCTGCCACCCCTTAACATGAGATATATCTATGTATATTGACATCTGTGGTTAATTTCGAACAAATTAACACAACAAACAATTAACAAGAAACCAACCAAACCGTAAAAAAAAATTAATTGAAAAATCGTAATCTGCAATCAGATTTTTCAAAACCCAAAAAATCATATCCGTTCACAATCACAAATAAACTCGAGACACTGGCTCACCTCGAGATACTGGTCCTACCGTTTCCACTCCAATTTGTAGGTATATACGACAAGCTCCGGGTGCTCGGGCTCGCGCGCGCTCCCGACGATATTGAGTGGAAGATTGGCGCTGGCTCGCGCCCATAATGACGCCCGGGCCGGGGGAATAATTTCGGCGCACAGCGGCTTCTTTGACTGTCACGCCAAGCGTCCCCGTCCCCGGCCCGCGCGAATTTACACCTTTCGGGGTATACGCGCAATTTTCGGGGGGAGGACGACAAGCGCCGAGGCCTCGTATCCGGCGAGTGCTCTGCTATATACTTCTTTTTTTTTCGACTTTCACCTTCTTCGCTGGGTTTCGCTTTTTTCGCGCGGCGCGCGCGCCCGAGCGCCTCATTTTTTTTGACGGCCCGGGGGAGAAAGGGCTACCGCATGCGAGAACGAAGATGATTGCCGGTTGGGAGGAACGGTTCGTGCGTTTAATGGTATCGCGCGCGACTCTTCCTCTTTACGCTTCTTCTTTTTTGTTTCGGCCACTTGCGTTTTCTTCAGTTTCCGCTTCTTAATCTTCTTTGTTCGGGCGAGTGTGGGTTATCAGTAGGAGCACTTGTGCGCAAGGACTCTGAAAGTAACAGATACGGAAGAGCGGAGTTTAATGAGGCACGAGATAAAGTGGGATGTTGGGGTAAAGTGGGATAAGCAACAAAGTTGTTTTCAGAAGAATGCCAATATGCCATTCAGTTAAAGTAATTTAATTATGTTTTATGAAAATAATACGTGTAATTTGTTGATGACGTGATGGTTTTATATATTTTTTAAAGAGATAAATTGTAAAGAAATTAATGTTGTTTCTTTTCTCTCTAAATATGAAAATGTGAAATTCGCCAAATTGCACATATTTAATGTTATACGTCGATTACTTATCGAATTAGTGAAAGACTTATAATGTAGAATAAGTGCATAAGCGCTTATTCGTACGTGAAATCCATGTTTCACTTATTCATATTTAGAGAGTAGAGATGAAGCAATTTCTTCAATATAACCAGAATATTTTTTAAGATTTTGAAATTTTTCTATCTGTTTGTTTTTCTTTCATCTTACTTGCATCATATCCCATTATACCTCGCTATTCTTTAATCAGATTCGTATGAATAATTAACTAGTAAATTTGTATGAAATTGTCGTTGTAGAGATTGATGCAAAATTTCTTAGTGTTCTAGATGTTTCTTAATATTCATTGTGAGATTTTTCGGAATTCTATCGTGTAAAGACTATTTCGTACCCTTTCGGTGACTTGGCAGTTGACTTCTTCAAGACTAATTTAGAAAAGAAAGCATTGAGTCTAGCGTTTTCTTTTTATATCTAGTTAATAGGCTCTCATTTGTCACTTAGATTAGAATGTCAAGTTAAGCTGGATCTCTTTTTTATTATTTATTAAAATTATTGTTCTATCTTGGAATTAATATTATTTTGGAATTTGAAATAGTTGAATTTATCTCTACTCTGATGTTTCTTTATTCTTTGTCTTATCATTGTTCGGATTTCTCCTCTATAGAGGATATTTTTAGGTATACCTAAAAGGTAATGTTCCACGTGAGCAGGGGATTATGTTTTACTTATTCTTGCAGTATGTAATTAGTATCGCTTATTTTTAGGATTTCTTAAAAGACGTCCTGTGACGGTGGTTTTTAAAGCGTGTGAAACTTATGCTTCTTGGGTAACTGCCGTATTATTTGTTCTGGATATATGTCAGTCTTGCATGTAGAAATAGAGGTTTTTGGCATCTAATATTAGCTTTAGGTTTGCGCAGTTTGTTTGTCATTTGGTGGCTTCGCTGATTTGATTGTCTTTTTAGATTCTGTTGCGAATCTCTGTTTGATGTGGAAGGGATCTTAGAGACTAGTGAGTTACAATATAATTAAATTTTTTTTTAAGATTGGTATTCTGTTACTGTGAATTGGTTTCCTATATACGATCGGTCCCAGAGAATTATTCCTATTTTTAGTCACCAGTGTATACATCTGCAGAAATGTTAAAATTTATATAAATAACGACATTAAAATACTTACTACACAAAAGGAAAATCGCCTAAATTATATCAGCAGTGAGCCAAATCGAAAGGAAAACTCGAGGCAAAACGAAAAAAAGGCGCGTGCATTTAAATGCCGAAGCGCGTCGCGATAGGCGCGATATATCTCAATATACGGGCTTATCGGGTCATCGGGCTTGGGGCCGGCCCGCGCGTGCGGCTCCTACGTCTGACATATGCCCCGATGAATCGAGAGCCGCGCGTCTCGTTTACCATCTCAATAACCGGAATGACGGAACGCGTCGCTTCGAAATCCTCCCGTGGAGAGAGATAACCTTTATTGTAATTACAATGAGGCATTATGCCACGCTATTCCCCCAGGGTCGGAGGTCGCCTCGTTCCGCGGCCAGCCGAAGGAAGAGAGCGAGCGAGCGAGTAAGTGAGTGTGTGTGTGTGTGAGAGAGAGAGAGAGAGAGACCGAAGACGGTACATCATTCTTATCTTTTTTTTTCTTGAACGACGGTCGAGAAAATTTTATTTAGATCCCGCAACTTAAAGTCCAAGAGAGTAAAGACTACCTTTTATTAATGTATAATGTATATACAATAGGGTTCTTTTTATATACTAAATTTTTTACGACTTGTGTATTGATTTTAAAATTAATCTGTCAGAAATAAAACAGATCGATAAAAAGAAACATTTTTTCAAAAGACCTGTATAGATATAGATTTGTTCATACGTGTATATATTTATTATAAACAATATTGAGATCAGCTAATAATACAATAATATTATGTAGAACGCATAACTCGAAATAACTTCATAGATGTCTATACAATAAATTTTTAAACTTTTGAAGATGATTAAATCATCTTATTTAATCTTTTATGTATTTATCTTCAATCGTGATAAATAAATTACATGAAATTTAAATCAAAATAAGGTACGCCGAATATCCGAAATTAATTGCTTAAAAAATCGAAACGAAAAGCGCTGCAATTGTACAAGCAATTCATCAATCCCGTTAATTAATAATTCGCTGAATAATCAAACGGCAATCGCTAATAAGACCGGAGAGCAGCGATCGTCGCTTTACCGTCGGGTAAATAAATCGCCGGTGCGAAGGGAGCGCCGGCAATAAATTAGCAATAAATTGCGGGTGCGAAATTAAATAAAGCCGGAGTCGTGTGCGCGGGGTCCACCTTCGCGGAGCATGTAATTATCGAAATATTAATAATTTAATCAGTTTATGATTAACAGGTGGTACGCGGGAGAGGCGTCACCCCGCGATCCTACGGCCACACAGGGCGCGCGGGAATCGCAAACGGCCGCGAAGAACTTTATCGTATGTGCTTGCTCCACGCGCGACCTCGCGCGAGTGTGTGTGCGTGTACGGACACTCGGTGGGTACGCGCGGATGCTAATTTTCTCGAAGCTCGGCGGAAAAGCTTCGTCGGCCGTGGGAATTCGCCGTCGAAATGTTTGCCCGACGCGCGCGAGCGCGGCTTTTGCCCTATTGTGCGAGTTTTCTATCATTTTCACTGTGCTTCAAAGCAGATTAATTCGCTGAAACGCTTATCGAATTCTATGTTTTTATTGCTTATTTATTTATTTTTAGTCGCCCCTAATTGTAATTGCTCTCTAAATTTAATTCAATGATAGTTGCGCAACTGATCCGAAAAAAGTGACTATTCACTGTATTCACTTATTTTGCAGTGTATATACACTTTTTTCGGATCAGT
>UXGC01001010.1:0-39381 GCA_900480045.1 Eurytoma adleriae
TTTATTGTGAGGTAGTAGAAAACAATTCCTAAAGTTTCGTTCAAATCTGTGACCCAGAGGTGTGACACTCTCCTGGTCAGTAAATTTACGAATTTTATTCAAAAATACTATAACATTGACTGCACAATTAAACAAAGTAAACGAAATGTAATATGTTGAAAGCACTATACTAACAACAAAGATGAATCCCCTAGAAGCTGTACAATTCACGTTAAAAAATCAAAGAATCGCCAATTCTAATTAAGAAGCCCCGCGCGGAGAAATGATAGGTCCGTAAAGGAGATGAGAAAGAAAGCCCGGGATCCGAATAAATGAATACCAAACCGATAGGAATGTAGGACGGTCCTCTTAACCCAACCGCGAATAAATATTCCATTACTCTTCCGTCGGTGTTATTCGGCTGGCAGGTGCACGCGCGTATAAACAAAGTCGACACTTGACGGCGTAAGCCACGAAGAAACAAGTAGGGGGACTATCCTCGCACGCGCTATCGACGTGTCCATCCGTCAACGGGTCTCCGTCGGCGGGGGAGACACAATGCGATCGTGGGATCGATGGAACGCGGAGCGTGTGTCGCTTTTCCAATTGCCCTTCGCCCTCCCCTGAGGATCGGATCAGTTTTTCTTTTCTCCTTAGTTCAGCGGGATTCTAGCTTGACTTGCTTCTTTCGCCACTTGGGATAACCTCAGCTATTAAACGACCGGACGTTTCAATTCGAGACTCTTTTTTTTTTTTGTTTAAAAAAATACAAAGTAATCGTGACGGATTGACGCGGCAACGCGTAGAGGCTGCTGTGGAGTTGAGAAAGATGAACCTATGGACTTGGTACATTATATAAATACTCGACCTTCGCTATCGATTGCAAATAGCCGTGGTGAGCACCAAAATTAGTATTAGCCGTCTATTCATAGATCAAAAGGATACTTGAATTTCTTGCAATCTGCGCTACACCCGTGACAAAAAAAAATCACCCGGTTGTTTGTTTTCCGCCTAGGATTTTATCGGTAGCCACGTGTTCGAGGTATTCATGATCGCCGATAAAAGCGATAAAATGAAAATTTAATCGGGCTTAGCGTTTATTTCCGTGGGAAACAAATAAACCATTATTTCCATTTTGTTTTGTATAATCGACAAAGGACTTTATATTTAATCGAGAAATATTTCGTTTTGCCGATATTAATTGGTGCATGAAACTTTCGAACAATTAACGGAGGCACGCGAGTTAGTTCGCAAATTCACAAAATGCTGCTTACAATCTCATACATGGAATGCAATTTCAAAAACTATTTCTAATTTTGATCTAAATTCTTATATCAAGTACAATGAAATTATTAAATTTTAAGCATTTCTAATTTAAGTTTCAAACGTGTAGATTTTTTAAGTCAAGGTTTTAAATAAGTTTCAAGGTACACCAGAAGAAGTGGACAATGCAATGTCCATATAAAACCTCAACAAATAAAAAAATCCAAACCTGAAATATCAAACAATGAATATATAAAACACGGTGAAATCATTAAAACAAATGGAGTATATTAATAAAAATTTTAAGAAGAAGAAAAAGAAGTAATTTGAAATTGTATTCTTTTACGATGCACTTTGTCTTCGAAACGAAAGAAAGTTGATATCGTGATAAAAATTGGAAAAATTTTAACAAGGGACATGAAACTAAACGAGACGACGTCTGCATCTTCGAGAGACACAAAAGCGTAAATCGCAAGAGCCGCGCAAGACATCGGAAACTGGTGTTTACCATAAATGCGCACTCGTCCTTGGCTCAACCTGCATCTCGCTGGATAAAAGTGCCGACTGTATACTCACATTCTTACATCGACGCCAGCGGGTTGCGAAAAATTGAAGGAGAGTATCGTTTGTCACGTTTTTTTTTAATGGGCCACCGGTGAAACGTGAAAAATGTTCTCCTTTCTTCTCGCGCGAAAGAATGGGGTGAAAAAAGTGGGATCCAATCGAGCTCTCTTTTTTTTTCGTGCGTTACGAGGTAAATGAAAGCCAGAGGATGAAATTGAAAAACTGCGCATTCGGACGGAGGATGAAACCATGTTGATGAATATGGCCTTTTTTGATGAATTAACCGAGAAATTACTGGGGGAGGGGGACCCTTTTGTTCATTCTCAGCGTGCGAATGTCAAAGGGAGAGCACACGTGTACTCAATCAATAGCCACTTGTGGATGTATCGAGGGATAAGAGGCTGCGAGATATATGGATGATTTTCTCAATTCATCGGATCTTCATTTGTTAATAATCTTTCGAAAAGATAGAGTGGGTTTAATTATCCAGAAGAAAAATGGAGATTCCGGATCATGGGTTCAGATAAAACTTTGAAACAAAGTATATAAGCTGTTGTAGTATTTATAATCCCTTGTCAATACAATGTGTATGCATATAAAAAAATGTTTATGATGAAATTCCATCCATCTGGATTTATGACTAATCCACATAGTTTTTCTATTGATTTTCGATATTCCATTACATTGGCCACAGTTAAAGTCCAACAATAAATATTTTGACCTCTTGGTTGATCAAATTCATATCACATCATATATGTCGACGTTTTCAATGTCCAGCAAGCTAGATTAATTACACTTTGAATTACACTTTGAATATCTCACTGTGTTATCTGTAGTAAATGCTTGTTTTTCTTAGACATTAAAAATGTTGAAGCAAAGTTCGAAAAATCGTTACATTTAGGATCGTAATCTGACCAATAAAACTAGTAATTATCTGCCTAGTGACTATTAACACTGGTCAGTTTGTGCTCATAAACTATTTAAAATTTCCACCAGGGACACCTAGAGTGCAATTAATTCTAGGACATCGATATTTTCAATAAGCATAAAAATACATTCAAAATTAACAGAAATAAAAAAAAAAAATAGATTCAACCTCATGGTAAGTCTCTAAAAATTCATCCACGAGCGTTAGCGAATTCCTAAAGAAACTGCAAATTTAAATTGCCCGTAAAAATGTGAAGTGAGGATAAAAAGTAACCTTATTGTTTACGCGGCGCGTAGTGCTTTGAAGCTAAGCATCGCAAAGCACTCTCGAGCGTGAATCCAGAGCTCGCGCCGGGTGAAAATGACGCGTCAGCAGTGAGAATAAGGGAAAAGCGGATAAACGGGTGAAAGGGGGCAAGAAAAGACGGTCATCGGGGCGCAAGCATAAAAGTTGGCCAACTCGTTTTTCACGAGCCATTACCGCTCGACTCGGCGGCGGGCTGCCTTCTCTTTTATGCTGAAAGAGAAGAGGCCGCCCTCGCCCGCCTACGCGCGGACGATGCGCTCGACTTGCAGCGCCGAGTTGAAGGAGATCCGGCGCTCTTAGATCGTGCCGGCTCTTTTTTTTTTCCTCCCCGGGGTTAAATTTTTTACGCCGCTCGTTAAATTAATGGCACGCGAGACGTTAGCAGTCGTCGCCGTACCCGCCTCCCATCCGCCCGCTTTACTTCGCTTCCTTTGCTTTCGGCGATTAATCAGCCAGCGCTTTGGCCTTCTCCGTACGAATTGCCAAATCTTTCGTTCTTTCTTTATTTACTCTGACTTATTTTACTTGGAAAAAAGAAGAAAACACTTGGTGGGTGAAACATTTTTTAAGTTATACAATGGTTAGAAACTTGCTGTAGTTTCTACCTAAAAATTGATTTACAGAACCTTTTGAAGATCCTCGATGTCGACATGCATCCGTTGGGGAATATCATGGAACAGCAGACCTCGCATCGAAGCCACGTCACAGACACAGCTTCCGCGTTCCTCGGAAGTAAACATGGCGGTATGAAGATTCAATATGATTGTCCGCTAGCCTCGGAGAAGACCAACAAAGAGGAGGAGGAAGACAAGCAGAACGACTCGGTTGGCGTGGAATCGACCACCGATATTGAGTACATAGAGTTAATTGAGCGTTTCACTGCTTAGTTAAGGACGCGATGGCTCGAGATTAGACGTATTTGCCAACGGCCAGAGGATAGGGACTTCTCCGACGAACAAGCGTTCTGGAGCATTCGAGACCGTTTCGGAAAAACTCGCGCGGTGAGGCCCAAAGAATTACGAATTTAAAGCAACCTTGTGTTAGCAAACAAACTGCGGAATGTAGTTCGACATGTAGTCGTACTACAAATTCTGTCCTACAATTTTAGTGACATTCGATTTTTCAATGATTACTCGATTTGTTGTATAATCAATTAAGTGATTATCAGTTACTTGGTGGAGTACTAAAAGCCTTCTCTTGAAGCCTAACACCCAGAGCCTAATGGTTTAGATATAAAACTGAGACAGCAGTCTCTCTATTGAGAAAGACAAATGCCTCACAAACCATCTGGAGGTAAGCGCACCAACTAATATGCCTTCATATTATTACGATAAATACATAAATTAAAATATCTCTAAGTACGAAAAATTCGTAGAGCGGAATAGGATATTTTGGTAGAGTACAATTTCAATTTCTGATCAATCGCACAAAGATCGGTACTACATAAACATAATAAATCATCATGATGTTATGACTTTTATATTAATACAGTTTATCGGAAAAAGAACGCATTATGAATGTAGGGCATCCACTAAATTTTGTTACTATTCGTTTCGCAGAAAACTAAATTAATTTTTATGACGAGGGTAAACAAGGTAAACGTCCTGAGAGTCGAGATATCAGCTAACACTCATCTGAAGATCTTCACTGCGCATACAAGCCAAGTAGATTGTACGTAAATAAATAACACGAGTACTATTTTAAGCAAGTCAATTTCGAAATAAAAAAAGAGTAAGGAAAATTACAGCCTTGTATTGGGACTTATTTATTTCGAGCGAAATCAAATGACAGCCAAATACATTTTAATCGATGGTGTGCACGATATAAATTTGTCCCTGCAATGTTGGCGCAGATGCGCGGGCTAGAAATCATGCGTAACAAATGTTTTGAATAGCAAAGCCGGTGATACGTTTTGTAACTAACTTTTGCATACGTTGAGAGCAGCGAGCGGACAGTTTCGAGTTTGAATATGCGATCGAACTTTTTTTTTTCGTCGATGAAAATGGAATATTGAAGGAAGAATTTTTAACGACAACGAAACTTTGTTAAAGGCAGGGCAAATAAAGTTTTCATCTCCAATGTTTTACTTTAATCTTTTATGCAATCCGCTTTCGCAGGAGAGGAGAAAAAATTGAGCTCGGAAAAATGGGTGGTAGATGGGAAATTGAAGCGTCTTTTTTATAGGTATATATTAGCCGGAGCATCTGCTCGATAAATCAGAGCGTAGGAAAAATTAAATATCGCTCTCCGGCTGCGCTGCACACTTTGTAATTTAAGATGTCTTGTCTGTGTCAAATGATGAAATAATCGAAAAATATGAACTAGGAAGCAATAGAGCACGCAGTAAAAGAAGGGCAACAGTAATTTGTCTGCATTATGTTGTTAAAATTCGTATAATGTATTACAATAAAATAATGAAATTAATTTATTAGAAAATCGATAAGATTTTAGTAAATAGAAAAGTAGAGCCTCGCAACGGTTGACATTGCCTATCTGTTTAAATAATGGATCTTCTCACAGTCTCATGTGACGTTGTGGTATAAAATACTATCCGAAACTAAAGCGTACTACTTCTACAACTATATCCTAAAGTACTATTTACTCATACATTTCACACCTGCAATTCTCTACCTAAGGTATTCGTTATAATAGTTCATGCTGGATGGTATTTTTCTAGGTATTTTAACACCAATTTTCACTTCAGCTTTAGTCATCAGTTCGAATATTTGAGTAAAATAATTATATGTACGAAAAGACTATTTGATACAGGGGGTATACTATAAAAAAAATTGAATGAAAGTGGTGGTAGACATCTGATATCTAATCAGTATCTATTGAATTAGCGACAGCAGGTGCTGTAAATGACCCTTTTTGATACGCATTTACAGCCCGATAAGAAGTTATCAACGTTTGCGTACCACCGACCAACTTGAGTGAAACATAGTTTCGTTCTCCACTAACCAATTGCTATTCAAGGAGACTACTCCATTGATTTATGTACCAGAGTACATTCGTGAGTAAAAATAGACACTGGAACTTAGAGTTAACTTAACAATTAATAAATATTTCTTTAAATACAAATGGGATCAATCACTATCCTATAGCTAGGGTATGATTAGGGTCAATCACTATGTTGTGCCATCTGCTTAAGGGGTCGATCACTATCCCCTTTACCCCTATTAAAACTTTCAAACAAATGAGGGCTTTATCTACTCAAACGATCCTTTTTATCTGTGTAGGCGTACAAACACGTCGTTTTATCGGTTGACAGGACAGTCGGAGGTTACAGCTGGGCGGATGCACTGACCTTTGCTGGTGAGGCTGAAGCTGCGCAACCGGTAGAGATCCTCGTCGAGGAGGTCGTCTCGCTGCACGGGGGGTCCGTTCACGTCCGGCACGTCAAGGTAGGGGTTGGGCTTGCGATGGTGGGCGTGATGCACGCTCTGGCCGCGGCGGCTGCCCCGGCGCCTCAGACCGGGACTCGTGTCGTTGTCCGTCAGCCGGGGCTCGCTGCTGCAGTGCGCCGAGCGCACGCCCGACCCTTCCGGGTAGTCGTGTTCCTTCGCTGCTGAAACAAAAATTCAAGTCCTTATAGTAAACTACGTTTTTACGTCAACTCTTGTAAAAAGTCTGGCGATGAAACTGATCAACTGACTTATTGATTTTCAAATGGATCATAGTCGACTGGGATTTATCAGTTTAGGAGGGGGTGGTAAATTTATCTGACGAACCAACCAACCAATTGGTTTATTAGTTTATATGTGAAAATTAGTTTATTCTTGTAAACTTGCTGACATTTTGGGAGACTTTGAGTACTGCTTTCACGAACTACAAACTACCGACACTCTGCCTATAGTAATCAGTGTTTACTGTGTCTAAAGCTACATTGGATGGAGTAAGTAAAGGCGAAGATGAATAATGTTTGTTCAGTTCAACAGCTAAAATATGTACACTATAGGTATACGACTGTTCAGCGATTCTATCCTCTTAGTGTAAAAAAGTGATGAAGAATTAAGCGAGGTACTATTTCATTTTTATTTCTGACCACTCGATGGGGACTTCACTTCCACTAGTAAGTTTGCAGCACACCTTCTACATTAGAACCTCCGTTCCTTTCATCTCCTACCTTACAGCAGGTACTGATTTTTCCGATGAAATTTTAATATTATCATTTAATAACAATTATGATTCATTGATAAGTACACCGAGGAAAAAAAAGTCAAATTTACAGAGCTCACAGTTGCTATTTTAACGGAGCTGCTCTCGAGTAGATCCTACGGACTTTTCATGTGGAATTTACATATTTGGCGGCACCGTATACAACATAGAGCCGACATGTAAAAATTACCGGACAAGCAAGCGCTAATTTTACGCGAAAACCATTTACTGTACTAGTCATGTAAAAGTAACATGAGAATCCAGTAAATTTAACTGTTTTTTTTTGTAATTATTTCTTTGTAAAGGCAAAATTTAAAGAGTGCAAATTCATGCAATAAAGGGAAGCAATTAATGTATCATTCATCAGTAGATGTGTACCAAGACTCTAGCGGACTGGTCTCAAAACCTTTACGTTATAAGAAAGGAAAAAAAATATGATCTTTTTTATCAAAATTTACATAATTTTTTTCGACGTTTCCATCCTCTATCGAGCATCGCTTCCGATTAGGCAGAGCGAGCGGGTATCTTTTTACCCAGCTTCGCTTTGAGCTCGCGCCGAAATCGAATTAGGCTGGTCGCCGAGGCTCAGCGGCGTGACAGGACTCCGGGTGGAAGACGCAACAGCTGAAAGGCGGAACAATCGATATCTAAGCGAAACGCGGGGCACTTGCGGGCGGACTACCCCGCATCTTGGGCGAGCGGAGGGGGGAGGGCGAGGGCGCCCGCGCGTTAATCCCCCGAATGAGGTTAGAGGCGACGCACAAAGCGAAAACCACCGGCGTATAGGCCTCGGGATATTGCGTACCGTATTGCACACGTGGGCGTGGGCCTCCTGAAAATTTGATTGGCCACCGTGCGCCTCTGCGGCAATCGCTTCTCACTCCGAGCGAACGATATTTTTCTTTTTTTCTTTTCTTCCTCTTTTTTTACCCGGGGTGTGTACATCGGCGGGATATTTGAATCGCGCTGAAAGACGAGTGCGACGAGGTTATTTTTGGACTGTGTACGGACGCAATTAATAGAGCGTTTAATTCGGGAGCCGGAAGTTTTGGTGAAATAACTTTTACGCTGAGTCGGCGATGATACGGTTTATCGTCGCGACAATCTAGCTGTACGATTAATCAATAGTCTAGTATACTATACACTGTTTGAGCGAACGAGGCGTGGAAATCTTTTCCCTTTCCTCTCATCCCCAGTCGAATATGTTAATTATCCCTGGTAGATAATTGACCATATTCTGGGCAGAATTTCTGGTCAATAAATATTAAAATACTCTTTGCAACATTTTTAGACATACGTCATTTTAACATTTATTGACCAGAAATTCTGCCCATAATATGGTCAATTTTCTACCAGGGATGCATTTTATTAATTAATTGAGAATCGTCAAATTGACAACCAATGTTCAGTCTATTGAATCTGTAATGCTTGTAATACTAAATCCTTATGGTAGGGAAAGATTAACGATCCCAGTAGCGCAACCTTCATCACTCATTACTTTACGTTACAGACTATGCAGTTGACAGGCTCTTAAGGATAAACTGGCTGTAAGTACCTACAGTCATTATACCAAAAGTTTATGTAAGCTACATGTAACCAACATTAAATAAGTAGGATAATAAATTGTTAATTTTACTTCCTCTTAGATGAAATGTAATACAATAAAACAGTTTCAGAGATGTGCATTTTGAATATATTTGAGTCGAAATACAATATTTTTGGTGTATGCAAAAGTGCAGTGTACACGTAAAAAAAGTTATACAATTGTGTACAAGTGAAAACATGCGTATATATAAAATGTTCATTTATTTATTTATTAAAAACGTATAAGTGTACAGAAGTGTACACAAGTGTTCTATACAGAATGTCTGAAATAACACACTTATACGTACTTTTATACAGTTCCATACATTCATACACACTTTTGTACGCTTTCCATTACCACTGGGGCGGCGCGCGTAAAAAACCGCTATCAACAGATTGTCACCGTCAAACTTCATTTTACACACAGTCCCCCCTCTTTTCGCTCGCCAGAACGTCGATATAAATATTAATCCAGGGGCGCGCGACCGCTGGATTCCCACTCGCCGAGGCGCAAGCTCGTAGTCGGCGCGGAATGAGCCACCGCAAAACTCAGGGGCGGCAGTCCGCGCTCAGGGGGGCACGCGACGCGGGAGGCCCCCCGGCACTCGATCGGCCGCCGCCGTCGACTCCCCCGTCGTGAAAGCCAAATTACGCTAAGTACGCGTGCGGTCACCTGCAGCTCTCGACGGGACTCGCCAGTTCGCATTTCCCTCCTCTAAGGGTCGCGTCGTCGCTCCACACCCCCGCACACTCGCTTCTACTGCACTTAGCGGTTCGTCCTATTAATTTCTTTTTTCCATCTTTTTTTCCTCGGTTAATTTAACGGTATGAATTTATCGAGTTTCTCGGCTTTTGTAAATATATTCTTTTTGTAGATTTGTATTCCAACATTTTTTTTTACTATTTGTACTTAGGAAAATGACTCGTTTTCGTAAAAATAAATAAATATTTTTCTCAAAGTGTTAAAATTTTATTAAACTTTAATAAAAAATATTTACAAATTAAAATGAGTATGAGTACATGCGTCACTTTGTATATTAGTTTATTTAGTATGAAAAGAAAGATAAACCGATTTACTATATAGTTAAAGTAAAATAAAATGCAATAAAATAATAGAAAATTTTCAACTTTTCTCCTAGACTATTATTAATGAAATTACTATATTAAATAATAGAATAATCTAATAGTTACATAATGTTTTATTTCGCCCGCAAACCGCAAACAAAAAATATCAGTTACATTCAACAATTTTTTTTTGCTACACGAGTAATAAACCAGATCGCGATCATTTTTTTATTAAACTGTCAGCCAAAATCTTTCATTCGCAATATATGATTTTCAGAATTTATGGAACGATCTACGCCTACCTTAGCCCCGCTAAATCTAGTCTAGTGTAAACGTCAAGACGGGAATCGTAAATGTCAAGTGCAAAACTTGCTTGAGCTTGGAACAAAGGACGAAGGAAGTAGGGTGAGAGGGAGGGACGATCCTAAATCCGACAAGCCGTCAGCCCGGCGGAGCCGGGGAAAATTATGCGGAAGAATCGAAAATGAGATGAAGACGTCGCAAAGCGAGAGCAAACGACGTAATTAGATAGTCCAAAGGCTCGAGAAAGAGCTAACTGGATAGACTGTTATAACCCCCTTGCCTGTGGTATCCTCTTCATCCATCTCAAAGACTCCCTCGTATAGACGTTGCTTATTTCACACTTCGATCGAACCTTCAATTTTTACATTCACAATCACACTATATACATTTCTTCGAGGCACAAGTCGACACGGTACAACGCACAACTTTCGTACCGTATACATTCACGATACGCGACACTCGGAAAAAGTCCGCGAAACGAGAATACAAAAGAGACTCATGCTACTCGCGATCGGGCCACGGCGCGTTCTAGTCGTAGGCAAGAATCCGGCGGGAAAATTCTCGAAGGCGTATGCTGCGGCGCTCGGCGCCTAAAAAAAAAGAAGAAGAAGAGGAGAGACGCGCGGAGAGCGGTGGGTGGTAAGGGCGTCGACGTCAGCGCGTCTGGGATCCGCAATTAAGTTCTTTTTTAAGCGACGCCAGTCGTCAAAACGCGCGGATATATAAAGACCCCCGCGCGCGCGCGATCAAAAAGCCCCCGCGGACTTATTATAGCGGCCACCTCGGCGCTCCGGAAGGTCGCGCGCGAGTATAACACATCTCGGAAGATCCGAGGCTTGATTATTCGTGCGCGCGCGAATAATTATTTATTTTACCGACAATGAGAGTGCAAGGGAATATTGGGGTCTGACGCTCAAAATTGTCGAGGCAGGAGGTCCCTTAAATTATTTTTCTTTAAAACGAAACATTACGTCCCTGGTAGAAAATTGACCATATTCTGGGCAGAATTTCTGGTCAGTAAATGTTAAAATGATGTATATCTAAAAATGTTGCAAAGAGTATTTACAACATTTTTATACATATATACGTTATTTTAACATTTATTGACCAGAAATTCTGCCCAGAATATGATCAATTTTCTACCAGGGGTTATTTGACGGTAACTCTGCTCTCGTAAGTCTTAGAAAGTATACCGAGAAGCAAATTAAAGAAGAGAAAAAACCGAAAATTTGAGAGATTGTGCGTTAAAAAAATTGTTTCAAAAGTTATGTACAATTTAATATGAGTACGCGATGATGAATTTTTCTAAATTCCGTTTTATCTATGTAGATTTTGATGCAAATACATATCTTGCGATCCTTTGCGATTTGATTTAAAGTGAAAAAATCTGATTGTCATCGGGGAAAACAGCTTTTCAGCAAGTGAAGCATGACGGGCGATTGCGAAAGTTGAAAAATCGTTCGACAACCAGTTTAATTCTATTAAAATGAAAAGATAAAAAAAATAAAATTGATTTAAATTCTTCAAAGCAAAGGAAAGAATAGAATGGAATAGTTTTATCGTAATTTCAAATACCTACAAATTTTGAAAATGTTTTTTACAACAAAAATAATATAATTATATCGTATTTTTTTTAAGATTGTTGTAGTAAAAAAAATCACACTCTACAATTTAGTTTCAAGTACTTATTAATAAACTATACTTATGTGTTTTCTTTAAAAATTAAAGTACTAATGAAATTCGATTTTTATTATTTTTTAAAAAAATAAGATTTTCATATAGACTTTATAATTTGTTTCTTACCATTAGTAAACAAAAATTCATTAGCACATGCATAATTCACCTAATGTCATTCCCGCAGTTTCCATTTAAACCCTGACAAAAAAAAAATTTCCCCGCGAGTCGAGGGCAAAAGCGAAAAATTACTTTCCTCATTCGGGCGCCGCTTGAAAAACACGTAAAATTAAATTTCCAACTGGACGTTTGAAGCGCGCGGGGGCCGGTGCATTTTCGGCGTATGAAAAGCTGGAAAAAAAAAAACTTGATAATATAACAAAGTCAGCGGAGTCTGAAAGCCGTATATATCGCAGGCAATTTCTCGGCGACGCGTCCGGCGCGCGAAAAGCCCCACGCGGACAATGGGCGAACGGATTTTCCATCGGCGTTTTAGGGCCGGCGTGAAGTCAATTTTTATCGATTCCCAGCCGGCCGCCTGTTGATGTTATCGGTGATTAAGGGCTGGTTAAAAGCCGATTTTCCACTTTTTGAAAAAAAAAGTATTATACCTTTTTAAACGTTTTTTACCTGTGAGTTCGTGTCCTATTTTTAGATGTGTACTTTTATCCCGAGAAAAAATTTTCTACTTTTTACCTATGTTAAAAAAGAAGAATATTTGATAGAATAAAGGTAAGTGTACTATATTTTAAAAGTAAACGTTTTATAGTTAGAAAGAATTACCATTTAATAACTGTGTAAAAAAATAAAAGTGACCAGAAAATGTGTATTCTGGCCAATTTATGGTTATATTTTTTTGATATCATAATTTACTCAACTATAGATGTATAAGAAAAATAAACAATACTCGTAAAAATAACTATATGAAAATATTCTGTAAATGCTCTAAATATACTTTTAATATTTTTAATAATTGAAATAAAATTTGATATACACCGCGAAAAACTATATAGTATACGTCGTTAGCACCTTTTCTTTAATGCAACACGTATTTTATTTCGATCCGCGGGTGAGAATTTTTAATAAAACCATCATCTATCTATAAAAGCGGGGGCGGCTCCGCGAGCAGCGCAGTATCGAATTTCCAGTATTTTTCATGGAAATTCTTGGTAAGACAGATCCAAAGCCTTTCTATATATTTTCGCTGAAAAATAAACGGCGCCGTCGTCCGACAAATCCGGCGAAATTTTTAAAAGCGAAGCGGCCCCCACAAAGGCGAAACCCGCGGGAGGATCGTAAATCAACCCAAGAAAAACACGATAAACATACAGCATCCAGCCGAAGCTTCACGGAACGATGACCATCACTCATTTCGTCCTGACTCGCGGCCACTAAAGCAGAAAAAAAAAGATTTAATTTCGTTTTCGTTCCAAAAATCGACTCTTTTGTATAATAAATAACCCAATAGGTAACCCTGTACAAAAATTAATCAGAATTTGACCAGAGTGTGCAAATTAATTTTACATACAAAATTTAAAAAGTTTGTTCCAAAACTAAAAAGTTAGATGTTTGAGTCAAAAACCTACCCGCTGATCAATCAAGCGGTTACTTAATCAAGACTAAGAAAGGAAGCGCAGCGAAGTGGCGGATTCCACGGCGAAAATTTCAACAGGTTGCCCGGGAAAATATCGCGATTAAGCGTACATATCGGCGCCTGCGGTGCATTATTAAAGTTTCGCCCGACAGTACGCGGATCTTTACCACTGATAGTGCGCGGATACGGCCGCTTCTATAGTGCAGTTTCGAAGGCGGGCCGCTTCGGCGAATTTTCAAACTTTTTCCCGCTCAAATATTTGCGCGAGCTCGCGAAATTAATTACCCCAGGTTGATGTTGATTCGCCCCGCCGGGATAGCGGAGCAAGTGGATTAGTTGGTTGCGACGGTAACTATATCCTTTTTAGAGTTGGATACCTTTTACGACGTTATCCCTGCTAAAGGGACTGTCAATTTTTTACGCGGTCTATAAAATCGTACACGCCGCGGAAGTTTCCACCCCCGCGTGTTGCGTTACATGTGTCCCGTCGAAACTTTAAACGTATAGGTACCTATCTGGAGTTCCGCCGGCGCCTCGGAATTACGGGAATAAAAGTTTTCCCGTGCTTTTGGTAAACTTCTTTTAAACTTTACACAAACGGGATAAATTTTTATCTTTATTTTTATAAATAAATCTTAATTTTCTGCGGAATTAAGTGTCAGTGCTTTTTCGTGGTTACTACGTTCTCTTTATTTACAAGTTAACGATTTTGAGGGTAGAATTAAATGATGCCATAAAAATGTAATCGAAAACAATTGCTTTTATTTTCACAGAATTTATTGTAATATTAAACACGATTATACTTTAATTGTACTGTGTTATAATTTCAATGGATAATACGAAATTATTTCATGGTCCAGTTGAAACGAATTAACGATAATTCCGGTTTAATTTTACTCATGCAGTAATTGTTTGAAAGGGGGTTTTATTGTTATTAATAACAAAAGAAATTCAACGTATTTTTTAATATAATTTAAAAATACTCAAAAATAAAAAAATATTTCCTACTGCATAAGTTAATTCTTGTTGTGTATTTCATATTTTATAAGAAATCGTAAAAGAAGTTGATATTTATTGTGAATTTATTTATTTAAAAATAACTATTTTGTGTTTAAATTTTCGTATATTCTAAAATAAACAAAATTAACCCTTACAAAGTCCACTGAAAAATTTTTCTTTAAAACTCAAAAGATCAAATCAAAATAGTTAAAAAAAACTTGCATATCAGATTAAAGCGAATAAATGCTCTTAAAAGAACCAGAGAAAAATAAATTTTTTCTTGCGCGTCCGATTATTTGACTAGCAAAAAAAATGCATTCCGCAAGTACAAAAATCGCACAAAAAAACAAATCGCCCATCGAGAGCAAAAATTTGAACCATCGGCTAACAAATGAAACGTCGGTACGTATCGCGTCGGAAAAATGAAACTCAAAGTGTCCATCAGAAAAATCAATGGTCAGCCGGCCTCTAAATAAAGAAGCGCCGGGGCAAAGTTGTTAAACCACCCGCAAGTACAAATCCATCAGCCCCGCGTTGTAGCGGAGCCGGGAGACCGCAACCTCGCCTAGTAGAAAAATAACTGCAAAAAAAAAAAAAAAAACGGAGAGAGAGGAGCCCTCGAGTGGATTCTCCTCTAATCGGTCCCTCTCTCTCTCTCTCGCCGGCTATACATATCGATTATCGGCTCGGGTTCTAAAAGCGTCGGGGCGCGTCTTTTTACCCGCGCTCGCGCGTGTGGGTGCGCGAGCGGAGCGCCGCGCGATTTTCGAGACGCCCGCCATTAGTGCAGACTTTTATTATTTTTTTTTTTTTTTTCGCGGGCGGAGGGGAACCCCCTTTTTTTCTCGCGACGCTCGAGTGCGTTTTACGCGCAGTGATGACCTCACGCGCTGACCGCGTCAACTCGACGCGACGCGATGCGTTCGGTTAATTTCACCGGGATGGGTTTGACGGATGGGGGAATTATTATCTGATCTGATGTATGTTTTACTCGAATGAAGGGTGGAATGATCGGCCGATCGTCGTTGTAATAGAATATTGTGAAAATAATTGAATTTTTTTTTTTAGTGCATTGTAAATCCAAGTAAAATTTTGTTGAATCATACTTGCAGGACTACTATTTAGTTGATTATTATTTAGTTGAATTAATCAAAGTTTTAATTGAATTGAATTTTTTAAAATTTTCTTACAGTTTTGACCAATTAACTTCAGACCAAGTGCATTCTATCAGACTAAGTGCATGCTATACGTTCGTAAAATAAAATCAATTTTTTGACCCATTTTCGTTGAAAATTTTTACGGGGACATCGAGAATTTTCGTATTTCTACTTTTTATTTTATGAACAAAGCATATCGTTGCAATAAAAGATGGACATACCCTGGTAGATATCCAATGCCATTTTTAAATAACAAAAATAAATTTGTTCCATAAAGAGGTCACTTCTAAAAAAAGAAAAGAATTTCATTCACTATACAAAAATGCCGATATTTCGGACGGAATTTGAAAAAAATAAGCAAAATAAAAAAAACCGAAAGTCGGAATTGAAAAATCCCCTTGAGAGAGACGTCGGAGTCCACTGATTTTGCCAGGTGACTGACATGTTCGTTTTCTTTATTTTTCTCTTTTACTCCAACTTTTTTATACACATTCTGACCAAATCATCGCTTTTGGTTTGGGAATAAGTTTAAAAATATTCAAATGTGCAAGAGATGTCGTGTAAAAAAATTCACCATAAATTTCCAGAAAATGCATATTCTGGCCATTTTTTGGTTAATTTTTCTCAGGGAAAACAGAGATTTAATAAATTTTTAATTCACCCAAAAAAATGTATAATCTCGTTACTACCTAATTAGCAGAATGATAAAAGCCTAATGATTCATTCAGCCTTGCAACTGCCGAGTAGAATCTTTGGGATTGTTTGAAGACCAAGAGGGGATGCTGGAATTAATCTGGCTCTCGAGTAGCTTTTGACAAGTTGGCAGAAATTAATTTTAGAAACGCGCGAAACCATCGCTCGCGGATTAAAAATAAAAAAAATTCCCGCGCGTAATATTAATCGCGAATTTCGCGAGGCGCAAAAAAGCGCGCGCTATTTACAAGAGAGGTACTCCATACACCTAAAAGCGGAAAAGCAATTTTATTTTAGGAGCCCCCGGCGCTGGTCAAATATTTAAGAGCGACGTGTGTTTATCGCGAGCTTTGAAAGACCGGTTTAGAGGATAAATCAGAGATTACATTTCTGCCTAATTATTTTGGCGTACACTTCAAAAACTAAAAATACACATTTTACGCGTCTTAATGAATGGCTTTACAACTCCGAAGTGAATTTTTGTCGTAGTGTTGTAACTACGAGCAAAACATTGATATAAAAAGATAGTACATATAAGAGAAATTTTTCGTTAAAAGAAAGTTTCTAAAGCTTTTAGGAGTTGAGTAAAGGTAACATAAAGAGGTTTGAACATTTTTATGGAAAAATCACTGTAATTTTTATCTTAATCTTGGCCAATTCACTACAGAGGGAATTTATGAAAACATCTTTACGGGAAAAGATGCGTAACTTTTATGAAGCTTTACCTGTAAAATTACGGAGATTTGTTATAAAAATTTCCACTTTACTAAACTGTCCAAGACTAAGGTAAAATTTAAAGTGACTTTTTAGTGAGGTAAACTATCTCACATGCAATTACTTTCTTTTACATAAATTTTACGATGAACCTCGTCATAAATTTTACGAGAAACTGATCTCAATCTACCAGATTGAAGTGACTCGAACAATCTCAATTGAGAAAAAGTTTCATTACAAACTCTATTTGAAACTATATTTAATGAGTCTTTAACATAGTCCCCTTGTAAATTGAATCATTAAGATGATGAATAAGTTCAGATATGGAGAAAATTACAAACTTTATTTAATATTGAACCACAAATGACTAGTTTAAATTTTTGAAGTAACTTAGAACATCAGGAAAAAATTGATAATAATTAAACTGCATGCACTTAGATTAAACAAAAATAACAAAAAAAATTTCTTTTTCACAAAAATGGGACAGTTTTCAGAAGAAAATATCCTTTGCAAAGTTTTGAATAATTATTAAAGTTGCTAAAAGTGTATTTTTTTTTAAATCTTTTTGATAATTTTGCAGAAGAGCTTTCTTTCTGGAAATCATTCGAATTTTCTGAAAAAATAAAAAAGTTTCTTATAAATAATTAGAAAATTCCCATTATGCTACGTGTTAATTATTTCCACATCATATTATCAATCACTGTTTTCCGACCTTCTAAACACCTTCAAGCACCTTTGCTCGAGTCATTTCTAGTTCGACATCGACCACTGGCTTTTAATTTTATCAATACGAAAACAGTAATTCATTAATAAAGATACCGCGCTAAAATAGAATATCTACAAGTATATTATTAATTTTCACGTCGACAGCAGCGCTGGCATCTCGAGCGGACACGTGTCGCCCGGTCAACCCGCCGCGAATTTATTCAACCACTAAAAGTCCCCCCTGGCGCACAGCAGACGTTACCCCCGCGACGATATTAAAAATCTCATTTCGCTTTAAAAACATTTAAAGCATAAAACGCGCCCCTTAAAAGCGCGCCAAATGAATTTTTTCGCGGCCCTAGTGAATAATGGAGAGAGAGAAGCTCCGCGCGCCGGATTTGCATCGGGGATTTTCCCCGGTTCGAGTCAAACTGTTTGACATCCGGGAAGAGGCGGGAGAGGAGGACGAAAAAAGGAGGAAAGCGTCCCGGAGTGAATTTTATTGCGCGACTTTAGGCCGGAGTCGCGAAACTTTGCCCTCCCCGTTAATCCTACGGCTCCCTAATGGGAATTCGCTCGGAGGACTCGTCGCTTAACACTTCTCGAGCGGGGCCGAAGTTTTGAATTTTCCGCGCCTCTAAACTTTCATTGACAATCCCTTTTTCTTTCTCCTATTGCCTTTATTGATCGACGGGGGGAAGAAAGAAAAATTTCGTTTTGTAAGGACGAAATTTTAGAATTTTTATGAAATTTATTAAAGTATATTCTCTATAAGTACGCAAAACATCTGTATAGCAAGCGGCGCAGAAAAACGCAAAAGTTGAGGCGTTTAATTAGCGTTTAATTCGTTTTAGAAACACAGACGTGTAAAGGTAAACTTCCATGTTTTTTGTATATCTATATATGTGTACCGTGCAAGTGTAATTTATTTCAAACATTGTAGTGATATCTCCTTTTTTATTATTTTTTTAGTAACATATATAAACTAAATCAGACTTTCCGAAGTATAAGAAATTTTTAATCACAATTTTCGCGATCTCAACAAAGTTGAGCACCTCTGCGACGAAAACCATAAATTTTTCTAACGACTCTTAGATTTTAATTTACGCTTAATTTTTTTTTATTTCCCGTTTATTTTTGTTTAACCATTATACACATTCTACTCCTACGTATTTACTTTGGCGTCGATTGTGTATAATTTTTTACACGTCAATGTAACATTAGTTACAATTTATATCTTTTAAAATTAGCGTCGCATTAATTAAAGCTGCCGCTGCTTAAAAATAAAGATTCGCATCGATTAAAAAGAAGAAAAAAAGAAGAAACGAGAAGATTCGACGCTCGCGTGTTGTGCAATCGGGGCAATTTTACGATCGAGCGGGAGGGGTAGAGGCGGGGAACGCTTTTTCAATTCGAATGATGACAATAACCCGAGAATCGATTTGGCTGCTTGTCTCGAGGAAATAATTATCAATCAGCGTTTAACCAAGCGCATTAGGACGCCCGCGATATCCCGCGGTTCTGCTGGGGGTATTTATTGGATCTCCCGCCTCTCCTCCTCCGTGATGCATTTCTCATTTCTGGGTGTAATATAGTTATATTTCCAATTTGGCGCGATGCAATTTATTATTCTCTTCGTCCGAGCGTCACTTACTTTTTTTTAATACAAAAATAATCTTATCCGTTTAATTATAATTAATGTAGAACATCAGCGAGAGAAAAAATGCTGCCAATTCATTGGCATGAAGTTTCCTTCAAAATATATTATTAGTATTATTACCTGGAGTAGTGTCACAGAGAAATACTAATAATAATGACTATATATTCTTTTTTCCTCAGGACCTACTTCATCAAATAACTTGAAATTTATATGGTGTATTAGCTTTTAATTTCAGAATTATAGTTTTAAAAAAATTTTTCGAAAAAATTAATCTCAAATTTCTGAAAAACTAAAGGATGTAATGATACTTTAGGAAATGATCAATGATAAGACAATTGAGGGACTGCGAAATTCAGAAATTAGCCTTACATTTCAAAAATTTTTTAATGTGATCTAAAGATTTTTAAAGATATCCAAAAAATTCGTGGATTTCATAAGATTTTGCTTGCGATTACTTCCTTAATTTCAAAGATTACCAAAGATTTCTATAATTTTCGCATTGATTTCTGAATTTCTCCTACTTCGCAGTGGCAAGATAAATTTCATTTAATTAAATCTCATCACCAATTTATTAGTCATACATATAATTTTATACCTAAAACTTCCAAGCTATAATTACCCGTGCGTCAAATGTAAAAGCAAGTATAAAGTTCACGACACCTCACCGCGTGAATCAGAAAATTCCCCCTGATTCAGAAATTCATCACCAAAATTCAATTTCTTATCTCCCGCAACGGCCAACTTCATTTTTGGGCCGCGCCCAAGACACCGGCACCTATCGCTCATCCGCGCAAATAAGAGAACAAAACGAGTGCTAAAACACCTTTCGGTCGTTTTTTGTTTTACGCCCGCAACAGAGCGCGGAATACACGCTTTATATCCAAATCCAATAATATCTTTTACGAGCCGCAGTTGCGAGCCCGAGGCTGACGCGGTATGCACGCACGTGCGTAACGAGCCGCACTTGACGTCTGCCTCGCGCCCATAAACGTCAAGGGATTTGACCACAGTATCGCGCATCGTTCGTATATACATATATATATTCCGCGTACGACTAAAACCTGCCAGCCCTGCGTTACCCTATTAAACCGGCGAAGCGCTAATTATTTCGCTGATAAGCGGGACTTCAGCCGCAATCAGCTCCAGATGAACGTTTCCTCTTTTGCTTTCGTTGTGTTTTTAAACATTTCGGCGGTTAAAACGGAAAATTA
The DNA here is from genome assembly GCA_900480045.1 of Eurytoma adleriae. NCBI lineage: Eukaryota > Metazoa > Arthropoda > Insecta > Hymenoptera > Eurytomidae > Eurytoma > Eurytoma adleriae. Next base: position 20,558 of record UXGC01001010.1, read on the forward strand.
GGAATTATTAATTCATTCGTGAAAATTCGAAATTGAACGAGCTTTTGTTACTTTACGCGCGGGGAGAATTGAATTTAAATAAATTTGGAAGCAATTTGGGTAACGATCGCACGAGTGAGTTTATTTAATTCACATAACAGAGGTGCATTATTTTTCAAAACCTCTAGTTTCTTTGAGTCAAAGAGAAGGTCAATTTTTCAATTTGTTTTGCAAATTAAAATGTACGCTGAGTAAAATTACATATGGATATCTTTTCGCTATCGATCTGTTAAAATGAAAATAAAATAATAAATTGAAAATTTTTTTATTCCATTTGATGGAAAAATGTCAAACGTTATTTAAATAATTCATATTTACGTAAACTTTTTAACCAGTGTCGAGTACACTGAGAAAAAATTCTAGCAAAATTTTCTATAATTAATAAATTAATTATAATTGTAATTAATATAATTTAATTATAATTGTAATAATTATGATGATTTATATGCAATATATGTATATCGTAAATTTGACTAAAGACGAAGGTAATTTTTCATCTAAGTATTACTTTGTGACCACTTTCCTATATAGTATTGTAATTTTTACTACAATTTTTTTCTTAGTGCATTAAAACACGGAGATAACTTATCATACAAATTTCCGCAGTGAAAAATTGTTTATTGATTATTTAATTAACCATTTTAAAACTATTTTCCGCAATCAATATAGTAACTTTGTAATCTTCAACTTCTAGGTCAGCGCATTCGAATATACAAATTTAGCGGCGATTAATTTTACGTTCGAAATCAAAGTATACGCGGCAGTCGTAAATTTTTTGTAAATTCGCGAAATGCCCGCTACGTGGGGAGCGAGTTAACTTGTCGATTCGCAGTTTTTCCCCGAAAGTTTTTGGGGTGTTCGTGATATATTTTAAATTCATTTCGCGAATAAGCGGAGCCGCGCGCGCAATATTTATCGGGGAAAAAGGTAGCCGGCCGACTCGTTTCAGCGAACTTTTATAACGTCATGATTCGAAGAAAGCTCGTTTAGATTCGCGAGGGGCGATATTTCCTTACGTAAAACTTGAATAAAAAGTTTACAGTGGCAAAGGGTTAGTTAAATTTTACACTCTGTAAAATTGAATAATATTGTAAGAAATCTGTAAAAAACACTAAATATTAGCGAGGTGTACTCTACTAATCACTTTTTACATAGTTCAACTTTCAGGTGGAACAATTCTTACCAGACTGTAATAACATATGCAATTAAATTTTGTTTCAACATTTAAATTGGAAGAAAAAGTGTTCTTCTTTTCATCGTTTATAAAGTCAAGATTTAATTTTCATCTTCGCAATGCTTGCATTCGAGCTGGTTAATTTAAATGAGAATTTAAATTAATTTAATTAGCCAGGACCTCAAAAGAATGCATCATTGTAAAGCACAAAAAAGACAAAGCTTTCTCATACAAGAACGTAAAAAATTACGTAAAAAAATTATGATGGACTACCTGTCCGTTGAATATAAAAAGAAACTGAATGTAATTTGGTTGTCTTACCGTACTCGTCTGTTTCTACTTGTACATTAAGAAGGCCCTTCGCTGTACAGCGAGGTCGCAAGAAAGAAACCCAACCCTCGTTTTTTTCAAATTTTTGTTGCTATTGATCTTCAGAAGAAAAAACCACGCGAAGCGCACTTTTTTTTACTCAAGCTTTTTCGTTCCACTCCGCTTTTTGCGGTGAGCTTCGCGTCGTGCATAAAAGGAATTTTTATTAAACTAAATCGTGTATTTAAGTTTCATAACATTATTTTTGTTTTAAAAGAGAAGCAGGCTTAAGCGACCTTTAAATATAACGAACAATGGATGGAAAAAGTATTCATGCACGTTTAAGTAGATACAGCCGAGTCGAGTCAGACGCGAGTATCGCTACATGCGAGTCTATCCACTTACGGTACAAAAGTACCGTACTATAACTTCGAAGTAAGACTGAACTACTGACAGCGACAATCTTGCACTACTCTACTCGTTTAACGAAGACGACACAATAAATCGTCGCTCCTGACGAAGAAAAGCACATCTTTCTTTCTTAACGGAACAAAAGCTAATAATAACAGTCTTCTGCTACAAAAGTAGCGCAATTCAAATCTGCCACGAAGAAAAGCACATTTACAGGTTTTGACGCGAAAAACACTTTCCTGATATTCTAGTGAAAAAAACACACGTATTCGCGCCTGTGAAAAAAGCACATTTTGCGGTTAAAGCTCTCTCGACACTAGCTTCTCCTAAAACTACTTTTTTCACGGAAATGTTACTCTCTAAAGTTGAATTAGTAAAAATTAGTGAAACGCATTTAGTAAAGCATATTTCACTAAATTTTAGTGTAATTAATTTACTAATTTTTAGTGTATTTTACTCATTTTAAGTAGTACTTCAGTAATTCAACTTTTGAGAGTACAAAAGCGTTTTTTTACATAGAAATCTCGCGAAAAAAGTTTCTTTCATTAGGAATGTATTTCTTGCCTTGTGAAAAAAGCACATTTTGCGAAACGTGCCTTTCTTCGCGGGTAATCGTCAAAACGAGCTTTTCTCCCTCTACGCCTGCTAAACATCCTAGTCTTCGTCGGAAACGAGCGATTTTTCACCGTCGAGCTTTTTTCTCGCGCGGGACGTTACCTTGCTGCGCGGCCCTCCTGCGGATGCTCTTGTTGGCGCCGGTGACCCTGGCGCTCTGGGACCTCGTGGCGGGCCTGCGCCGCCTGGTCGGCGTGCTGCTGCTCTCGGGGGTGGCGCTGCCGCTGTCCTTCTTGACGCCGGCGACGCGGCCCTCCTTGCCCTCCTTGCCCAGGGGCGGCATCGCGTTCAGCATCTGCTCCATGCTGGACGAGCCCGGCGCGCATATCGACGCCGAGCGCGTCTTCCTCCTCAAGCTCTGCTGCTGGTTCTCCATTTTTATCGCCTGGACGCTTCGCACTACGACCGCATCCTCCCGTAACGCTGCACTTTTTTACACTTTTTTTTCCAAGTCGCGTCTTCCTCCGGATTCTTATCGCGACGAACAAAACTGTATCCCTTACTCTTCGTCTTCGTCTTGATTCTTATCGTAACGAACGAAACTGCAGTGGACACTCGTGGAGGTAAGAAACATTAAGTTTGCGCGTTGAGCGGCCGCGGAACAATGAGCTGCAGCGGGTGCAAGCTTTGTTTTCCTTTGTGCGCGCGCGAACTTGGAGGGCTGCGTTCGAAACTCGCGCGACTTTTTCTCCCCCCCGGCCAGGCCCTCGATCCACTGATAAGCGGCCCTTCGTCGCCGCCATCTACCGCTCCATCCTCTCCTCTCGCTTCTCTTCGGTTTCTTTCCTATTCTTCTTCCTCTTCTTCTTCTTTTTTTTCTGTCTTTCTTCGAGGAATCTATTTGCGTTTTGAGGCTATGTCATTAAGGTAAGGCGGCCGCTCGGCGCCATATTTTTAAACCCCGCGGCGCTCGATCAATTTTTTCGATTTTTTTTTTTTGCGGCCCGCGCGGCTTTATTTTTACGCGCTCGACCATGTGCAGCGCGTATCCGCTCCTCTCGCCGCCTCCTCTTCGCTTTATATTCGTGCGAGTTTCGTTGCGGCCGGGGGGCCGATGCCCGCGCCCCGGATTCCCGAGGTTTATTTCGTAAACGCACGTGTCTCTCGCTTTGATGCGTCGCACTCGCTGGATCTTCTCTTTTCCTTTTTATTTCGTTTCAAATTTAATTCGAAGGAAGAAAAGACCCTCCACCGCCGGAGGTTGGAGATGTTTATCGGAGCAACCGGTGTACACTGCGGCTGGCCGACTCTCCTCTCGCAAGCCCCACTCTCTCTCTCTCTTTCTCTCACGCTATTTTCGGCCGCTCCTCCACGGCGTGATTTGTGATTGTTTCCACGGAGGCGAGCGAGCGAGAGAGGAAGATTCCGCGAAGGCGGGTTTATAATTGCGATTCCAAATCGTCTATTTTCGAGCGCGCGGCAGGCTGCACCTGGCCGCGGAGGAAGAAGAAGCGCGTTGACCCGCCGGCGCGCCCCCCTCCCGCCTGAAACGGCACCGGCACACTCGCTCCACCGGGGGCTTGCCGTCGACACCCGGCCGCCGGCCGTGCGACCTCCCCGGCCGGAGCTGGACGCTCCCGAAGTCGCGAGGTGGGGCCCCCCCGTGCAGGCCTCCTTTTTGGAGGTTAGGTTGCGCGCGGGCCTACGACGGCGACGCGGGGCTCGGGCGACTCCTCGACTCGGACGGCTGCGGCCGCACGGGCTGTGGCTTCGCGGGGCACTGCCGAGAGCCGCGAGAGCGACGCCCGGCTAAACGCGGCGCAGCCGCGGCGTCCCGACGCCATGCGCAGCGGCGCCCCTCCTCTCGCCTCACCCACACGCGCACCGGCCGCGCATACCATCCCGGATACGTCTCTCTCCCTCTTTATCTCTCTTACGTGGCCTTCTGGCCTTAACTGCGATAATTATTTTTATTGTGTATATTTATTTTATTTATTAAGAAGTTAGAGCCATTGTCCCGCGATGAGTCTGTTCGTATAAGCAACTCAAACTGTGATATCGAGTGCACCATTGTGATATTTTTGTAGATTGTTTCTTTGATAAAAACCAACTGTATTTTATCTTGAAATCCCTTTATATTTGTTTATTTTCATGTTTATATATAGTTTTAATGCTATACTTTTTATACCCCACCAGTACGTTGATGCACATCACTTAAAATGTGATATCTATATTTATGTATTTTTATGTTTATATAGTTTTAATGCAACACTTTTTATATTTGATGATTACTTTTGTAATTTTGCAAATCTATTTCGCTATAAAAGCGAATAGAACATGATCTATCTCTATCTCTCTCCTGCCCTCCCTCGCCTCTCTATCTCTCGCCGCGACGCGCTTACTTTCGCGCAACGTTACGTTTCCCTTTATCTCCGCCTTTATGCTTCATCTGTCTTCCCTTCGCGTCCTTTATCTACCCCTCCTGAATTTTGGATCGCGTGGGGAATGAAATTTTTTTTTGTTCCTCGGCGTACGGATTTTATTGGGCGGCAGACATCCGGCAAATTTGACGATTCGAATTTCAAGTGCCGCCTTTGATTCCTCCCTCGAGCGGCGGCTGGATGCGTCGGTGAAATTTTTCCCCCCCGCGCGCCGTCGGGTGTATACACTATTTTTCCGCGCCTGCCCTTAATGGTTCTTTAGAAATTGAAATATCCCGCGCGGTAATGAAAACTGATTGCCTTTCTTTTCTTTCGCCGTAATCGCGAGCGCGCGCGCCTTATTTAACGGGTGCGCGAATCGATAGGGTAAGTGATTTTTCGTAAAAAGTATGCTTTTGTGGATGTAGGAACGCGGCTTTACGCGCGTTGAACGTAAGGTAATGAGTACACTTCACATTTGGGCATTTCGCAATCATCTCAACCGTTTCGTTTTCTCGGCGTAAGCGTCACACATCCATTTCGGATTCCGCATTCATTGATTCACGCTGATTCCTTATTCTTTTTGTACGTACAGTCGATCGTTCAATCTCAGGTGATACCTTTTTTTTTTTGCTAAATCATACATATTTATTGTAACTTACGTTCAATTCTTTTTTTAAATTTCCTAAATTGAGAAGAAACTTTATTACTAACGTTTTACCCTGGTAGAAACTTAACCATCTTTTTTTACCTGTTCACTAATCATTGCCAAGAAATATTCATCAATAATTAACTGTGAATCTGATCAGAATCTGATCATCAACAAATAAACAGCTGTTCTGATCAACTTATGGTTAATTTTTACCAGAGTTTTAACGGAAGACTCATAATTGTCTTTTTCTAATTTCAAGAGCGTCTGTATCGAGAGATTACTCATTCAGTATAATCACAAGCCGATTTTTAATAAATGACTGCACTTTGGTCAAGTATTTATCGCTAGGGGGACTCTGTGGCACCTTTCCCGGCAACCAGTTCGTGGTCCCAGTTATATATTTACACCTGCTTAAAATCCGAGTGATCAGGCAATGAAAGATTACTAATGAGCCTCTATTTATTTGGTAATTATGTAATCAAAAGAAAAATAATCGCTAGAATATTTCTAATCATTAATCAAATGCCACTAAAATTATAATAATCTATATAATATTTTAGTTCATTGTCGGATCTCTTGGCTCAAATGTACACAAAATTTTCAGAAAAATGGAAGAAAGTATTCTCTGATCCACTCAAATTGATGACATTTGATCGTTAGAAAATTCAAAGAATTAAATAAGGTTTTAAATATAAAATGATGATTTTCCGACGCATGAACCGACAAGACAATGAAGATTTGGCAACTAAACTGCCAACTAGTCTACTGTTTCGCCAGTTCAAATTAGAAAAGGATTTACGTATTCAAGACTGCGTTAATCATTTTAATGCCTCTATTTAATTTACAGCTGTCATTTTATTTTTAAATTAAAGTAATTTTCTTTTCAAACGCTACCTAGGTACAGGAAGCTCTGAGAATTAAACAAACACTTAAAACGTTAAAACTCATCTTTAATGGATTCAATACCCACTGAATATAAATAAAAAAGGTTTAAGGAAACCTATTTAAATCGATTAATATCTGAAGACACAAAAAGACTTTAAAACTTCGAAAGCATCGAAAATCACTTGTGTCTCACCACACCCGCCTTTTACTACTGAACTCGTCCTTCTCTCTCTCGACATAGTCAAAACTCTAACATCTTTTCCAAGTAACTAATCGAGAAATTTCGAAAGCTACAGTAACGTTAATACGGAACTTCGCTCGTTTTACGAAAATTTAATCGTTTCCCAAATAAACGCGAGTGTCCTAAAACGCGAAGAAGCCGAACCCCGAATGGCGACGACCCGAGCCTCGCGCGAAACGATAGGCATTATCTTGCGCGCGCAAATTGTCCCCGGCGCTGGAAACGCAGCCAAACAGCTCATCGCGAAACTATGCGTTTTGATGGGACAATAAGCTTAACTTCTGGACTCGCGCGCATCGACTTTTGTCGCCCCCCCCCGGAGTTGTTCCACTGGAAACTCAATAATGCTTTTTGTTGCCCCGCGCGCGCACAAAGCCGCTGCAAGGGGGCGAAATTGAAAGAATTTTTCTTTTTTTTTATTCGTTTATCTGAAAATAAATCTTAAGTGTGAATTTTATGAAATGGGTTAAATGGGATAAGGTAATAAATATTTTTCAAAATATATCGCCGCTCCTAACGAAGAAAAGCACGTTTCAAAAAATGCCTGTTTCAATTTGCGAATAAGTGAATTTCACATTTTCATATTTAAAGAGTATCTCGACTGACTCAACACTCGAGTCTCTACAATCCGTTCAATTTGCGAACAGAGAGGGTGAAATGCAATCCCAAACTCCGAAAACCCGCTAATTGAAGCAAACGATCAGAAAAATGGGACGACCGTGCTTATATATCGAAAAAAGAAAGAAACGAATCTGGAATCGATACACGTTGCGAGATGCGTCAGACTCCGCGTCGACGACGAGACGCTGGCTCGCGTCCAGCGGGTTAAAATATAGTTTCTCATATGCCGCGGTCCCTACCCCCCCGCAATTTTCTCCGAATCCCCGCTCGACGCTTAATGCACCGGGGCTTTTTCGGAAGAAAGCGGAGGTTCCCCGGTTTTTCAGCAGCCCGCCGCTCGCCTTTCGTGAGGCTGAATAATAATCGTTAACCGTTAGTTACTGCTACTATCTGCGAGCTTCGTTTGCTCTAGTTTTCCGTTTACTATTTTATTTTATTATGTTCATAGATACAGTTGTTTGTTACATGCGCATTGCTTAATTAAGAATTAAGTTTATTTGATCCCTGTAAAAAAATTGACCATAAATTGGCCAGAAAATGCATATCCTGGCGAATTTATGGGTAATTTTTTTACAGGGCTGATGTCGTATTTTTTAATTTTGTTTCAATATTGCAGTAGGAAATCTTGAATTAATAAAAAAAAACTTTGTAATGTGGACAGTAAGGATACAATTTCCGAATTATTACAATATTGATATGCTATTTATAGATTTTAAGTCAAAACTTTAATTTTTATAAAGAATCTTCCGTTAATACTAACAAAACTATTACTTAATAAAAAAAAGTAAGTATGAAATTCTTTAAAGATACTAAATAAAAATACACCCCCCCTGAAAAAAAAATTAACCATAAATTGAGCAGAATTTGCATATTCTGTCCAATGTATGATTTATTTTCTTACAGGGTCCCTTGCTTTTACATCACAATTTCCGTCAAAAAATAATTAAGCTGAAAGTTAAAAAATAATAATTTAGACGTTACATGCAATTCACTTACTGGTAGCGTCCAAAACTTTCCACGCGACCGAGTGATTTTTCTTTCAACGGACAGACATAAAAGAGTGCCATAAAATTAAATTTCGGGCGCAGAAGCAACCCGGTGCAAATATACCAGTGTAAATATCCGCTGGCGGCATTGACTTCGGGCGATAAAATTACATGTGAACAAATATACCCGCGCCGGCCACTGCTGAAATCCGGAAGGATAAAAAAGTTCTCTTACGAAATTAGACCGCTATAATCCGATAGATATGGCTCTAATCCCCCCTATTAAGGCACATCATTGGTTCTACAGATTCTTGTTGACATTTTATATGGATATACCCATTTTATATTATATATATTATATGTATAAAAAAAATTTTAATGATTGGTGTCCGTCTTTGTCATCGATAGGCGTTTAAGTGCTACATATGTTACTAAAAATGTTATACGAACTAAAATAAAATAAAAGTATAAATAGATGAATACAAAAGGGCACTGATTTGAAGATAAAATATTTTTCTAAAATACTTTTTTATACTTAATATCTTTTCTTTTTTAATAATAAACGACTGTATTCATTTTTTACGTTTACTTTTAAATTGATCTTTTTCATCCGGGTTCATTGAGATTCTTGTTTAAAAAATTACGTACAATTTTACGACTTTCACTAATTAAACACGTAAAAATAAAATAAATTAAATAAATAACACGAGTCTTTTACCTTAGACTTAAGATATGAGCGTATAAAGATTTTCAATGAGAAAAAAGTTAAAAAAAAAAAATTAAAGTACGCAATTTACGGAGAGTGAAAAGAAGAAAAGACGCGGCAAAATACTTGTAACTTAAGAAACGACCTGCAATTTCACGCCAGTGGTACGTCGGCGTTTTAATTATCCTCATTATAGTCATCGCCGTAATAATACCCAGGCCAAAGGTGCGCAATTTCTTATGGTTTAGGAAATGTAGGTTACGACTCTAGTTTCATGAAAATGTTGCTATTTCGTGGTTGTCATTATGCAACATATAAAAACAATTCCTTTTTTTATGCCATCAGTTATATTATTGTTTAACAAATTATGAAGATCTTGGGCAATTATCTTGCAATTCTTCGTAGGTAATTATTACTTCCAAAATCATAAGTACTTTTTTTATTCATATTCTAGATCAAAACAGTTTTGCACTTCGAGCTCAAGTCAATACGAAACTTGTGTAGATCTTCTTACTTGGAGAGAAGTTAACCAGGGGCTGCTCGATGCGTTTGCCGAATCGATGAAATATCCTACATGGGAATGAAATTTACTTAAATTATGCGCATGTCTGATCTAACTCAGTATATCTATACTTACACATTGATCGTTTATTCGAGTACCTACGCCCTGTAAAAAAAATTAACCATAAATAAGCACATTCTGGCCAATTTATGGTTAATATTTTTACAGGGCGATTCTGAAATATTTTACAGCCTTATCCAACATAAACTTCGTATTTTCAACACTCACTAAAACAAAAAGAAAACGTCTTTTATTAATAAACGAAACTGCAAAATGCAGCTCGAATAATCCCCATTGTGACGAGCTCGAAAATAAAACTATAAGCGTACATTATATTTATAAAAGCATTACAGACTGGGGAAAAAAAGAGTAGAGAGAAAAAAAGGTATTCCAGTAGGAGAGACTCGCTTTTGTAAATGAAAGCAACTGTCCGGGATTTTATTGACGAATGTAAATCTAATTTTAGCGGACTGTCCGAGTCGCGAACAAACGCGTTATTAGGCCACGGCTTAAGAGCCTCGTAAAACGGGTCTTTTCCACCGCGACGATGCGCAGGTACCGGCGCTTCCTGGATCCGCGTATTTTTATCCGGAGTCTCGGGTGTACCCCGCTCTCGGGAACCCCACGGGAAAAGAGTTCGGGAACACGCCTCTTCGAGGAATTCAAGTAAAGGTTCGAAGAAAGTGGCTCTCGATGCCTTCGGATTTGAATTCCGTTGTTCAAGTTTCACCATATCAACGATAAATTTCATTTTTCTATTGGGTTATTATTGCAGGGAAAAATTGAATGTAAGTGATGACAGATAACCGATATAGTATATCTTATCAGTATTGTATTAAATTAATGGTACCAGTCGCCGTTCGTTTTTTTCCTTTTTTTTATAAGTATGCACTTATAGCCAGCGATAAAAAGTCGTCAATATTGGTCTTACAAATTATTAGCTCGAGGGAAATACCAATGGGAGATGCTGCACTAATGAAATGTTACTCAAGGGTTATTCCATTGATTTATGTACCCGAGTCCACTCGGGGCTAAAGTATACACTGAAGCTTAGAAATTGATTAGGGCAACTAATAAAACTGCCGGGTTATCTCTTTCGTCCGAGAGAATGGACAAACGAATTTAGATTATTGGTTGATAGGGTACTAAAGGTTAGTATAAGAGACTGACCTTCACTGATGAGGCTGAAGCTGAGCAACCGATACAGATCCTCGTCGAAGACATTGCGGGTTCATTCATAACTGGTACGTCGATGTACCGCTTAAACATTTTAAACAAAAATGCTGGTAATTTGAAGCGATCCCTCGGCTAAAATCAGAAAAATGGGACATTAAATAGAAGAAACTATTGAGCATTAATTTTAACTAACTTTAACATATTTAAAAATAATAGACAATAAAGTATCTGGAAAAAGGAGAAGTAGTGTTCATGAATACGTAAGTAGATACATACCGGGTTGGATCAGACAAGTGTTATATCTCTCTCACTCTATCTAGTGGCAAAGAATATATCCTGAGTGGAGAGGTGCAAACCTTAAAAACTTATACCTACATTTTTGGTTAAATGCTTAAGAAATTTTAATGAAATGCAAATAATACTGTAAAATTAAATAAAAGAATAGTAATTAAAAATGAATAAAAGTGCATCTGAATTAAATTAAAAATGTTCTCAAAATATAACCTAAAAAATCTAGTTCTGCCCGTGGGAAAAAATTGTTGAATTTTTGAATTTCTGCAATGTTTTTTCGTCTACAGAAAATAGTACTGAAACTTTTCGAGAATTTTCTGTAGACAAATCAGAAAAATCTGTAAATCTCTTTTCTACGAGTATTTTCACGTTGCTTTTTTCAAAGCTCCATTATATCTAAAATATATGCAACGTTTGTCACCATAAAAGATTAATAAAGTTTAACAAGAGGTACTTACTTTATTTAATAACGTTTACGTGGGTGCAGAATGCAGATGCACATTGACATTTATGCAGCAAACGGTAAGCGTCCGCTCATCGATCGTCAAGGTAGATAACTGCGCTGCTCTCTTAATTTGATAAAAACACCGCGAAAGTTCTGTCAAGCCGCAGTCGCCGCGGTAGCTGTCACTCGACTCGAGGCCAGCTGTTGGAGGCGCATACACATCGGGGAAAAACGTGCCTTCGCCGCGTAGACACACGACTCCTGCACGACAAACGTAAACACTCGACTTATCTTCGCTCGCAGGCCTAGCGTCGGATAGATTATTTTCGCGTAACCAAGTGCCGAAGGAGGAAACTTGATGAGCGCATCCGCTCGGCAAACCTACTCATCGTCAGCGGCAGGAGACATTTATTGAGACTTTTTTTATCATGGAAACCGCCAAATGCTCCGAGCAGTTCGAAGAATGGAAAAAAAGGGTGAGCTCCGTTTTGTTGTTGATACGTCGGTGTTGCGTCAACTTTTGTCATTTTTTTTTAGGTTATGTTGATGATTGTTTTTTTTTTTCAAGTAGTATGGTGTAGGTAGCATTATCTAAAGATGAATCAGCAAAAAATTAATATTCTGTCCAAGGCTTTTTTAAAGCTGTAGAATGTTGATTTTACAAGTAGATTGAGGGTTTGTTTTTAATGGTGCATTTATCATTTTTAGGCATTCCTTGGGCCTCTACCGGACAATTTTTTGAGGATAGAAGACACAATGTCGGGGAATCAACAGGAGGAAGCTGATCGTCAAGCTGCATTTGCCTTGCAGCAGATGCAAAATCAGACTATGTCATTAATGGGAAGACTTACAATCACAGTAGTACAAGTAAAGTCGAAATAAATGTTTTGTTTCTATTAACGACCTTATGTATATTGTCTAGATTAGAGACTAAATCTTTATTTGTATGCACTTATCATATTTGTTCACCCTGTAGGCCAAACTTGCAAAAAATTATGGATTTACGGGAATGGATCCTTATGTTAGATTGAGAGTTGGTCACACAATATACGAAACTCACACAGACAGGAAAGGTGGAAAAAATCCCCATTGGAACAAAGTCATTCAAGTGTAAGAATAATTTAAATACAATCTTTTATTATTAAATAGAGATTCTAATTTTTCATTAATTAATCTTAGCTTCCTACCTCCTGGTGTCAACAAAATATATGTAGAAATATACGATGAATGCTCTTTTACAATGGATGAATTAATTGCATGGGGCCATGTAGAAATTCCACCTCAAGTTATTGAAAAGGGATCAACTTATGAAGACTGGTATTTACTTACTGGAAAGCAAGGAGAAGATCAAGAAGGCTCTATTAATTTAGTATTAAGTTATAAAGTAAGTAAAACTAATTTTTGGATCCTTTATTTAAATATTAACCAGTACTAAATTACCAGTATTAAATTGAATTATTTAAAATTAGGCAAGGGTTCCTAAACCATACATGGAATTAGCTCCACCTGTTATGATGGTTCCATCGACAAACATGGCTGGAAGCATAGCACCCTTTACACCTGTCAATGTCTATACAGCGCCTCCACCTGTCACTCAAGTGCCAGTGCCTGTTGTCCCAGCAAGCTCACGACCAAATGCAGAGGTCGAATTAAAACAAGTGAGACTTATTGCGTTATTTTCTCTTTTTTTATAATAATTAATCAGGACATAATCATAAATCCAATTTTGAATTGCAGATTTCTGAAATGTTTCCAAACATCGATAAAGAGGTCATATCATCAGTTTATGATGCTAACAATGGAAAGAAGGATATGACTATAAATGTACTTCTTCAAATGGTGGAATAATTTTCTTTATTTCATTTTTGCAACCAAAAATCGCGCTTAGCATGTAATCGGCAATGCCATATTTGTATTTTTTGCTGTATAAGTATTATTTGCAAACAAGATGTAATATATTTACATATTATTATGATCATAGTTGTTTATTTTCACCTGCATTGGTTTTCTTTAAATTTTTATTTTTTGATGTATTAAGACAAGAAATTAAGAGATATTTTAGAAAACAATTTATTTGTCTCAACAGCAAAAGTATACATCTCACTGTAAATTGCAGGAATTAATAGATAAAGGTACCACCCATTTACAATCACCACAGGAATGTATGGAGCTCAAAATATTTCATGGTGACTAACCAACCACCATCTAATATATTGTCACATGATATACTAAACATAAGTTTACCGTACACGAAGAAAATCATTACAATATCGACTTGAATTCTTTTACACATTCTATAAAACCTTTGGTAATCAAATTCATAATTCTTTTTTCTTTTTGATCAATTTTTCTTATTTCTGTCATGGAATATATTACAAAGAAAATGGAAATATTCCTTGTTGATCAAATTTAAAATGAAAAGATAGAAACACATACTTTTTAACTTTACGACCAATCATTTTAAACAAAAATCTTATAGTTAGAGATCACATAAAAACTTTAAAAATTCAGTCTCTAATTCTAATTTGTGACCTTAAAATGGTAATAAAAATTTTCCTTTCAAAAAGCTTAGCATTACTCTAATATACTTGATATCTCACAAACAACTTATTTACATTCTATCAAATTTAATTACCAAAGCTTATGATTAAAAACTTTCACTTTTTCTTGACCTTCAACTGGACCACATATAGAAGTAAGTATTCTGCCAGTGTGGTAAATATCTTGCTATCGGTTCTGCTATCAATCTTGCCAATGGAATAGTTTTGGAAACGGTATCCAACATGGAAAAGATTCGCATTCGGCTACAATTGTCATAAAATGGAGATCTGAGTAGGTATAGTAACAATCCTATCCTTCTGCGACAAAGCTCTTCCCGTTCTTCTCTAGTTAGTGTAGGTTCTTGACTAAAGATTTTCAGACTGAAAAAGATATTTTAAAATTATAATATTAAAATATTATTTTCGCCATTTTTATCAATTTATACATCTGATATTTTAAAAAGATTACCTGGTTAAGTCAATAATAAAAGATAAGAGCCATGGATTCCAATTCTTTGGACCACTTAAAGATAAACATCCAAGATGCAGTAACGGTTTGATAATATAAATCGTCTGTAACGCATTAAGTTACTTAGTAAAATGCAGAATAAACTTTCATAAACTGTTAGTGAAAAAGTACAAACCTCCGCTATGAGTAAAGATTTTTTTATCGATTCAACAGTAACGTTATTTTTTAATTCTTCCGTTTCTACAGAAGATGAGGAAGAAGGAGGTGTCCATGTTCTAGTGTGGGAAGCACTGCTTCTTACGGTCCTTACGACTTTTCCAGAACGTTTCAGAGAAAATGCCTCTTTTGGAATTTGTATATCCTCTTCAGTTTTATTTAGTTTTTCACGATTAAGTGGTGGAATGGCAGGGGTTTGTGTGATGCGTTCTTTATAACGGAACACAAGCACTAGTCTCATCACAACTCTGAAATGATTAATTATTTATGAATAAAAATGAAATATTTTGATTCTACAAAACAAAGCCTTATACTAACTTTAACATTTGAATTAAAGCAATGATAAACCATCGTCCAGCTTCACCCCAAAGTTTCTTTGCCGATACTTCAAACAGTGCTTCTGTATAATCAATAATTGTCAGCCATACTTTGATTTTTGACTGTAACGAAGGCAGTTTCAATTCTGGATTCCGACTGACTTTAATTATTTGATCATTAAAAAGCACCATAAGATTTGGAAGTGAGTAAACAATTTCCGATGTCAAAGTGGAGCTGTTAAGACGACCTAAAATATTGATAAACCATGGTTAACGGAGATCCAGTGTATGTAAAAAAAACTACAAAATTGTAATAGTTATCTTGTTTAAACCTCACCTGCGGTAAAGAAAGATACATATTTAACAGTACTTTCAATATCGGAGACAAGATGAGGATTTTTAGCAATCCACTTCTTGTAGGTTTCAAACCACTGCGACAGGGTTATCTTGATGTTGATAGGGCTGGCCATTGTTGCTATTTTATTTTTCACCAATAGAGATTACCAAAAATCAGCTTTCAGTGAATGAACACACAACTTTGAAGCGGAAATCCGCATGTTTTGAATTGTAAATTATCACACGAGCGTCTTGAAAGTTTTTCTCTTTTCCGTGTTTGTTTCGGAGTTCGACGGTGTCCATCGAAGTCACGTCATGCTCGTTAATTTATGCATACGTGTGTTATCTGCTCGGTAAATGTAAATATTACTCTTCGCTCGATAAGTATTAGTGTCTGCGGCCTTCGCATGCACGCAGCAAAATTATACTGCGGTAGAAATTTCGGGAGTGTATGTACCAATGTACAATTAGTAACTACAAGTTTAGGTTAGGTCACCGTAGCAAAATGGAGCTAAAAGGTAATTTGCAGACATGATAGCCCTCTAGCGTCGAAGTAGAAACTTACCTTTTTTCATCATTTCATTTGAAATTTTGAAATTTGAACAAGTTTTAAATTAAAAAAAAGTAATATTGAAAATTATAAATAAACGAATTATAAAAGAAATTTTATCATGTATTGTTAATTTGTTAATACCAATAAACTTTTTCTGATTTGGCTGCTAAGTCAGTGTAAAAGAAGATACTTAGAAAAATAATGTATTTTCAAGAATAAAATTTTATACATTTACTGAAAGTAAAGTTACAAACTTTTTTTGCTTACAAGCACTTTTATCATTAGATACAAGAATAGGAAACTTTTTCCTTTCTGTGTCATTAAATACTTTTTAAACACTACTTTTATGATTTGTTAGTTTACTATTTTTTCTTAAAGCAAGCCCATCATTGATTAGAATATCAGCTATATATAAATCTTCATCAGTGCTGGTGTCAATTAATTTGACTACATAAATATATTCTACTGTTACTGGCACTAATTTGTTTCTATTCGTCACTTTTACATCCTTGATCCGTTTTAAGCTACATATAAAACTTTTAGATTCTATTAATTCTTTAAATCTTGAGCACACTTCTGGAGTCCAAAAATGACTAGACACTGGCTTAACATCTGGAAAATGAGTTATTAAATTTTAATGTGAACCTTTCAGTATCTCACATTTAATGTTAATTGAAATTAGGATTTTTATACTGTTGAAACTTACCGTATAACTCTGCCCAAACAGCCAGATAAGGTAATGCATAAAACGGTCTTTGTAAACATACTAAATTTTCTATATTTACATCTTTATACCACCCATAATCACAAAAGTATACAAAAGCAACATTTTCATCTTTAATTTTTAATAGGTAAACTCTAGAATTAAAAAAAATTTTTTAAAAATACATTCAGATTTAGTAGTACTTTATACTTTTCATTAGATTACTTACCGATACCACATTTGAGGATTTGAAGATTCACACCTGTAAGCATACATTTGATTCACACCAAGTGATCTATAAGTCAATTTGGGTCCTCTATAGTCTGCATAAGCAATTCTCATTTCCTGTACCATTTTCTTAAGAAAAACAGTACCAAATTAAATTTAAATTAAATAATACATAAAGAATGCTGTTAATATATTTGGTTACCATGTAGGAAAGGATGTAAGATATAGGAAAGCTTATAAGATGGAAAGCTAGTCACTGGTAAGGTGTTTCTAAAATGTTTTATAAAAAGGATTCGAAAGAAATGTAAGCAAACAGTTAAGAGTGAAGGTAGGTATGTATAAGGAAGGATGATGTAAATTTAAACTTAAGAAATGTTTTTTGTTAACCAAGTCTCATTTTGAATCAAAAGGCTTATATAAAAGTAAAATATTATATTTGCTTACCTTCAGATCTATGGATTTGCTTCTGAGTAACTGGATAACAAAGTATGATGGATCTTTAGCTGATACAACATGTACATCAAAATATCTACCTTTTGGAATTTCTGGGGGATTTAATAATCCACTTATACAAAATTTAGTACAATCTATTTCCTCCACAGGTCTAGTAAGTTCAGCTTCGAAGAGCTTCAATCTATTTTAAAAAAATATTTTTAAACTAATAATGAAGTATGGATTAAAAAAATTCAACTAAACAGAAAATTACCTTTCTATTTCACCAAAGAAATTATTTTTAAAAGAAAGTAATTCAACACTTTCTTCAGAAAATTGTTTTTTAATGGTTAAATTATTTTCAGCTATTATTGATTTATTTTCATTAAAATGACCATCAACTGACTTTTGTTCATTTTCATAAAAAATGTCTTTGGCTGATTTTGGTCTATTTTCAGTCAAATTTCCTGCATCTAATTTTGGTTTATTTTCACTAAAACTGCATTCAGCTGATTTTCGTTGATTTTCACCAAAACTGTTTTCAGCTGATTTTCGTTTATTTTCACAAAAATTTCCTCCATCTGATTTTGGTATATTTTCACCAAAATTCCCTTCAGCCGATTTTGGTTTACCTTCACCAAAATTTCCTTCAACAGATTTTAGTTTACATTGGCCAAAATTGCTTTCGACTGATTCTAATTTCCTTTCAGCAAAATTGTCTTGACTTGGATTTGGTTTACTAGAGATGTTTGGTTGAGTTTCTAAAATGTCATTGTGCTCAATCAATATAGCATCATTAACAGAAATTAAATAACCATTTACTTTCTTGAAAAGTTGAACGATTGGAGTATTGTTATTTTCTAATTCTGCCTTTAAAAACTTCACATACAGTTCATTACTATTGGAAGTTAAGCTGTGAATATGATCTATGATCTTTCGATGAAGTACTGTAATTTGATCTAATTGTACCTCTATAGCCTGAAACATTTAACATTTAATGTTCAATATAACATTTTATACAAATAAGATTTATTTTTTTATTTGGATGTAAAAATGTAAGTAAAATTTTTTAACATACTTGTGCAGGATATTTTTCGAGTACTGCATTCAATTTTTCCAATGCAAAGAAATCTTCCCGATTTATAAATGTAACTATTCCACTATCAATTAGCAGAACTTCAATTAGGTTTTCAGTTTTAAACTCCAAAACTACTGCACGGTAAAATTTATTACCTCTACTTCTTTTCACAAGGTAAATTTTATTACCTTCAAATCGTATTACCTTTTGTCTTTTAAGATTTTCATCACAGCACTTTTCAACTAAATCTTCCATTAACAATTTAAAGTACTTTAAACTCTCTGAACGTAATTGAATGAATAACCCAGTTTCATTGGTTTGCAAAAATTCTATATGCTCGGCATTATCCTATAATTTTGAAGATCCGTTTATAATTAAAAATTTATTTAACATTCAGTATTTAATAGTATATTACACACCTAGGGAGGTAAAATAAGAATAGTCTCAGATCGCATGTAAATTGTCACCCGAGGCGAAGC
>UXGC01001011.1:0-39309 GCA_900480045.1 Eurytoma adleriae
TGTGCGATGGCCGGGAATCGAACCCGGATCAACTGCTTGGAAGGCAACTATGCTGACCATTACACCACCATCGCACTTGATATAGCTATCTCTAAGCGTGTGTGAAAACAGAAACTTTCTCTTGCAGTATCGTTACCTATTATAATAGTTCTTAAATTTATAAAAACAAAATCCGCATTCAAAAAATGCAATTCTGCTTTGCAATGCTATAATATTATTGAAAAATTCATAAAATCGTACTAAGGGAAGCTGTTTATTTTAATATCTACTGTCAATACAGTACTAAATATAATATTAACTGTTAATTTGCATCAAATTAAACTCATAAAATTAATATTATATAAAGTATGAACTACACTTTAAGAAATTATAATAGTGGAAGTTCAGCATTATGTGTAGTATCTTATATCTGTTTGACACTGCTTATCAAACTATATATAGACAAAAATCTTTATTTTACTTTTGACGTATTAATAAAACGTCTTAAATTTTCTAAATATTAATATTTTATATACAACCAAAAAATCGTGTTTTTTACGATTACTAAACCTTTTTTTTAATATTTCTTTTTTAGAAACAGAAAAAGTTATGTATTTTGATTTTATTATCAGGAAAAAATGATATAATTGAAATTAATAAGATATGATTATTTTTATCAGTGAAACACATTTGCAGTCAATATGTTATAAAAGTGACGATGTTAGTTTATAGAGATTATTTTGTATACCACGAAACCTGAATATTTTTTATCAATGATTTCCGTAAGTATAATATTCAAATGGATTTCGTTTTTGTAGTTAAGCGCCGTGCGTAATTTCGTACTTTTTTTTTCTCGGCAGGGGTACAAAAAACTAATCTTATCTGTCTAAAAAATAGACTATGTCAATGATAGCGTATTGTGTCTTACGGTCTTCGTTGACAGGCAATATTTATCTGCGGTAAATGCCATGTCGATCTATACAGTAAACTTTCTTTTTGATTCGCTGTGATTATCGAAAATTATCTTTTAAATACAATGTAGATTGTAAATTAAATGAAAACAGGCTAAATATGTTATTACGCAATTATTCATTACATTATCGCTACAATCAATCATTTTATACGAACAGATGTTCTCATTATTTGTTAGATAAACTCTGAAAGATTGTTAACTCTGATTTAAATCAAAATCTATTAGTCAACATGCTAAAATTTCCATAAAAACTGATTTTTTATTTCAATTAATATTTTTGTAAAATTTGTTATTTATCACATTTAAATTTATTGTATAATTAATTTTTTTAATTTTTGTAAAGAAAGTTCCAATTCTAGAAACTACGTCTCTAATACAGATTTTTATTAAAAAATGTGTTAATAAGTAATGAATAAGTCTAAAAAGACAAATTATTTATGTTACAACAATGTAAACAAAAAATAGAATAATTTCTTTTTAAACAGGTTTTAAACAAAAATATTGGAGATAAGCTAATGTATGTATGAGTCTACCACCACCACTGAGTCATTGGCTGCTTGGTGTGGGTTATATCACGTGTCGCTCGCATTCACTTTCGAGCGTACTGCTTCGCCACTCACAATCGGTGAGAAGCTGTTCGAGCGTCAGCATGCTCATGCAATAAGCATACTACGTTTTAAAAAAGACTACTTTTAATGTAACTCGAAGTGAGTTGCTTCAGTTACATTTAGTCAAATTTAGTTACAAATTTCAATAGTTAATATTTGCTTTAATTTAATCAACTTAAATTTTGGGGTATAGTGAAAGTATAAGATTTTTTTAATAATTAACGTGAAAAAATTACTGGTGATTGTGCAAAAAATTTAGTTTGTTGTTTAAAAGAGGCGCCGTTCCGACAAAGGTGATATACACCAGTTGTCAATTGGAAGAAACAGCCAAAATCAACCAAGGTTGGTTGATCGGCTAACTTTTTTTGTCTTTAGGTAATCCTCCTGGAAAGATACACTAGAAATCTTAAAATTCATTCAAGTTATTTTAAATCAAAACACAACCATGGCGACTGCAAGTGAATTAATAGTATCCAAGGATATTCCAGATATCGAAGTAAGTTATTGCCGCGGCGATTGAACGCTCATCACTTTATTTTTAGAACGATAATATTAAGGAAATTTAAATTAACTCGATTATTTATTTATTTATTCAAGAATCTTTTGGGCATGAATCCAAGAATAAAACCCTATGCATCGGTAGTGCCGTCGACCCAGACCAAGAAGAATAAGCAGCACTGGAAACGAAATATCCATTCGAAGTGCGACGTAAGTGTATTTTAAAACTGCGCTGCAATTTTAAATTAGCATTGTTTAATCCACTCATCGAATTGTGACGCGCGGAAACATTAACAAAAATTTGAAAAAATTAAGGATAAGGAAGTCTACTTTTTTTGTCCATTTAAAGCATCTAAGAAACATGATGTTTATTGATGACATTTGCATTTTCAATATTCTCTTTACGTACTACATAATTGCGCCGACGCCGCAAAATATTTAATTGCAAATTGCAAGTAAATGCTTATTAATGCCGATTTTATCATAATCTCATATAAAGTATTTCAACATTTTTCATTTCCATCTTTTAAAAAAATTCAATAAAATCAAAATACTTTTATAAAAAAAACTTTATGGATATGCTAAACTAATGCTAAACTAATGTTATAATATCTTTCAGAGCTGCCTGCCGTTGACGAAGAATTTCGACGACATTAAGCATACAACCTTGAGCGAGCGCGGCGCTCTGTACGAGGCGTCGCGCTGCTTGAAGTGCGCCGATGCGCCCTGCCAAAAATCATGCCCCACTCAGCTGGACATCAAGTCGTTCATCACGTCCATCTCGAACAAAAATTATTACGGTGCCGCCAAGCAAATTTTCTCGGACAACCCGTTGGGCCTGACCTGCGGCATGGTTTGCCCTACCAGCGATCTGTGCGTGGGTGGATGCAATCTATTCGCTTCCGAGGAAGGCCCGATTAATATCGGTGGCTTGCAGCAGTTCGCTACCGATGTAAGTCTTAATTTTTCGAGAGAAATAATCTTGGATATTAGTAATTTTATGCATCGTTAAGCACTTAGATTGTAACTTGAATTGAATGATTGCTTTGTTTATTGAGAGATAATTTTGCAACTAAATTTTATGTGATCACTTCCTCAGTACTCTGCCAAGAACAATTCTTCAAATGTTTATTACTAAAATAGGTTTAGAAGAATAGTAGTATTATGCTCATAAAATAATTTTTATTCTAAATCTGTATTTTTAAATATAGTAGTGTATTGAAATATGACTAACTCTAAATAGTTAATATTATTATAGCCAACTGTTTATTGCAATAATATTTGAATTGTAAGTGCATATCAACAATGTCAAACGGCAAATGATAATAATTAGTTTCTACTACGGCTTTTTTTAAAGTATTGTATTATTTAATTGCATGTTTTGAAAATGATTACATTGTTTCAAGATTTTTAAGAAATGTGCACACAAAAATATTTTATTTTTATCATTATTAATATTATTTTTCATTTTACTTTCTATTGTAAGATGTAATTCTTTCACCTCCGTATATTAAAGAGAGAGAGCTCCTTCAGCGCTATGGTTACCATCGGTCCTGGTTAGAATTGCTTTCGCTGTGACTCGAAGATTCAGCATAGGGACGCATTAGATGCACATGTGTTTTCTCATTTTCCTCGCACGGACTTTCTCCGTTACAGCCTTGAACTGGCTATTTGGAAATTCGCGCGGGTTACCATTAATATCTGAGCCGATCTTTTGCACAAGAGAATGTCCGATAAATAATAAATAAATTTTAATAAAGGAAATACAGATTTAAAATCTAAAAATATTTTTATTTAATTTTCACGTATTATTATAAAAATTTTATTTGCAATTTAAATGTTTTTTTTATTCTTTTTAAATAGAATTTTTAAGATAGCTTTATATGTTAGTTTATCAGGATAAATTGAACTATCATTGAACTCTAATCGACAATAATCATTTCATGAACAAGTTCAGCTAATTCTTTGAATGCAAATTTACATTATCAAGATGCAAGTATAAACATAAGTGGTCTACGTGACTATTTTGACCTTGTAATGCACTTATGAGATATTATATGCTTCACGATGCGAAATAAATGTATCAAATGATTATATTTTTTTAATTTACATCATGACTCATTTTGATACCAGATAAAACATTTTTTTTACTTTAAATCACCAAATAATCTTTGCAACATTTGACATACACTAATTAATTAAAAGTTGAATAAAAGATATATTAATATATATTAATTGTGTAATATATAATTATATTTTAATATATATTAATTATATTTTTTATTTGTTATCACATATTCATTGTTTTCATAATAAAACAAATAAATAAATGGAATAGAATGAAATGTAGAAAAGAAATATAGAATAATTCTGGTAAAAACTAATTTAAATAACTGTTGCCTCTTTGAAAAATTTTGCGTTGAATCTTACTAGTTTGGCCTATATTTGTATATTTTTACATAACAGAACATGCACCAAAATTTCTTAAGAATCCATGATCCAGAGATCATATCCTTTCGTCGTCCGAATATGTTTCTGCTCGCGTATATTAACGAAAATGCATATCGGATAGGCGAAAAAAATGTTTAAAATCAAATATTAATTTTTTCTCTTCCATTTCAGATATTTAAGAAAATGAATATTCCGCAAACGAGGATCCCCGGACAAACAGTGCCGCATTCTAACACGAAAATAGCTATGATAGGATGCGGTCCAGCATCTTTATCGTGCGCTACCTTCTTGGCTCGCCTTGGATACGACGACATAACGATATTCGAGAAGCAAAAATTCGTCGGTGGCCTCAGCGCGTCGGAGATTCCGCAGTACCGTCTCCCCTACGACGCCGTATCCTTCGAGGTAGACCTCGTCAAGGACCTGGGGGTTAAAATTGAGTTCGGACGGGAACTGTCTGAGAACGACATTACCATCAGGGTTAGTAAACCTAATATTAAAAATATAAATAAATTTGCAGCAGCTTTAGCTCCTTCAAATCTATTTTTTGTTTGTTTAGGGTGCATGCATGCATAAAATAGTCATACTTTTATTGCACTGTCATTTTATACTAAAGTACCTAAAGTTGAATTAGTGAAAAACCATTACATTTCATGAAATTTCTCTAAAAATTAGAGTAAAGATCTCCATTATTTAGTAATTAGTGAAGCAATTTCCACTAAGTTTAGTGGCTTTTACTCATTAACTTTAAAACATACATTTTGGACTATTTAGGTTCCAAATCTCAATATTTACATAATCATTACGTACTTATCGAATTTTAATTGATTTCTTATTGCAGAAACTAAAAGACAGCGGCTATAAAGTTATCTTCCTGGGAATCGGTTTACCAGAACCAAAGTTGGTGCCGATTTTCGAGGGCCTTACGCCTGAGATGGGTTTCTACACGTCGAAAAATTTCCTGCCGGCGGTCTCCAAAGGCAGCAAGCCCGGCATGTGCGCGTGCAAGACCAACACGCTGCCCAGCCTTTACGGTAACGTCGTTGTCCTGGGCGCCGGCGACACGGCTTTCGACTGCGCCACCTCCGCTTTGAGATGCGGCGCTAAGAAAGTTTTCGTCGTTTTTAGGCGAGGTTTCACCAACATCCGCGCTGTACCGGAGGAAGTGAGTGTTCTTGAAAGAAAAAAAAGAACAATATTGCGTGAAATAAATTAGACTTATAGTTAGCGTTTGGTTTACGAATCATTTACTTTTTTTGACGTTTAGACAGCATTTCAAAGTCTAATTTATTTCTACTACGAATGTTTGAAAAAATCGTAACAAAAATATTTTATTATTTATTTATCAAGATGCTAATAAATCTGTGTCAATTTTTTTTACGTAGATGGAATTGGCTAAAGACGAAAAGTGCGAGTTCATACCATTCGCGTCGCCGAAAAAGGTCATTGTCAAAGGCTCCAAGATTACCGCCATTGAATTTTACAGAACAGAGCAAGATGAAAACGGAGATTGGATAGAAGATGAAGATCAGCTGATTAGATTGAAAGTTAATTTTGTTATTTCTGCATTTGGCTCGGGCCTTTACGACAGTTCCGGTAATTTGAAATTCGTAAACCGTTGTAGTTTAGTTTAAATTACATGAAAGAAAATTAAAACTAATCAATATTTTTAGTGAAAAAAGCTATCGAACCGGTAAAATTAAACAGATGGGGCACACCGGAGGTCGACGGGACCACCATGACAACTTCGGAACCAGGAGTGTTCTGCGGAGGTGATTTGGCTGGAGTTTCGCAAACCACCGTGGAGTCGGTTAACGATGGAAAGACAGCTTCTTGGCACATTCATAAATACATTCAGGTTAATCAGAATATTGTATTTTAATAAAATGCAAAAAGAGACATGTAAAGAATTGGAGTATGGAACGATATTTTTATCTAGAAGGAATTGATTTATTATTATATTGTTGTTTAATTGAGGTAGTATCTTGATGCAATTAAAGATGATACGGGTATAAATCAATTAGCAATGCGTCAATCGTTTTATTTAAATGAAAAATGTCAAATCATTATTATATAATTATTATCTATAGTAGATTATCTGTCGAGCATTACTGAGATTACTGATAAAAATGTATTATTGAAATATCAATTAATCTTGTCTATTATGCGATGACACTTCCGTGTTTCTTTCCATTAATTACGAATTTTATTTGACGTTAGTCAAATATTTAAAAAATAAGCAATGAGTTATGAGTTTCTAAACGAATTTTCAACAAAGGAAAATAATATTTATTATTTATTTCAAAATATTAGTAAACTATTGTAATTCATTATAACTGATACATAATGGTTTTTATTTATGTAGGAACTGCATGGTCTCACAGTACCAAAAGAACCGCAGCTACCGAAATTCCATACAGAGATTGATGAGGTGGATCTCAGTGTGGAATTGTGTGGCATTAAATTTGAAAATCCATTTGGATTAGCGTCAGCTCCACCCGCAACGACATGCGCTATGATACGCCGATCTTTTGAAGCTGGTTGGGGATTTGCAGTAACCAAAACTTTCGGTTTAGATAAGGTAAGTTACTATAAAATTCTTTTAATTAAATAATCACGATAATTCCCTACATTTTTTTAATACAAATACAATTTTTATCCTCTGTGAAAAATACATTGTTAAATGTACGCAGACATCTACTAATCGCATTTCCAATTTTTAGGATTTAGTTACCAACGTGTCACCTCGTATAGTCAAGGGAACTTCCGATGGACATCATTACGGCCCAGAGCAATCGAGTTTCTTGAATATCGAGCTTATTTCGGAAAAAACAGCTGCTTATTGGTGCAAGGGTATCACGGAACTGAAAAAAGATTTTCCATCAAAAGTGAGTTATACAATCGATAAATTATTACTGACGCTGCTTCAAACAAAAATTTGACTTTCATTTTTTAATTCACGACTTGAAGGTCGTAATCGCTAGCATAATGTGCACGTACAACAAAGCTGACTGGACGGAGCTTGCACAAATGGCGGAGGCGACTGGCGCGGATGCTCTGGAGCTCAATCTCTCTTGTCCTCACGGAATGGGGGAGAAAGGAATGGGATTAGCGTGTGGCCAGGTTCGTTA
The DNA here is from genome assembly GCA_900480045.1 of Eurytoma adleriae. Lineage (NCBI taxonomy): Eukaryota > Metazoa > Arthropoda > Insecta > Hymenoptera > Eurytomidae > Eurytoma > Eurytoma adleriae. The sequence continues at coordinate 7,641 of UXGC01001011.1, forward strand.
CTAAAAATCAAAACTAAATGCATTCAAAAGCGAAGTAAATTAAATTTTCTTTTTTTTATTTTAATTGTAGAACTTTTAAAAGAGATGTTTTATTAATTTACTTAATTTACGATTTAGGATCCAGAGTTGGTGAGAAACATCGCACGGTGGGTAAGAGCAGCAGTGAAAATTCCTTTCTTCGTTAAGCTAACGCCTAACATCACCGACGTCGTTTCTATTGCAAAGGCAGCCTACGAAGGTACAGACAAAGAGCAAAAAATACGTGTTTGTTTCTTTCTGCAACTTTTTCTCACTTTTTTACTCGAACAGGTCAAGCCGATGGAGTCTCGGCAATTAACACGGTGCAAGGCCTCATGAGCTTGAAGGCCGACGGCACGCCTTGGCCCGCTGTTGGAGCAGCCAAAGCAACGACCTACGGCGGAATATCTGGAAACGCGACGCGACCGATGGCTTTAAGGGCTATCTCAAAAGTGGCCAACGCAATTCCAGGATTCCCTATCCTCGGAATTGGCGGCGTGGACTCTGCAGATGTTGCGTTACAATTTCTACAGTGTGGAGCTACTGTTTTGCAGGTGATTAATATTGCTACATTTTTCGTCTGAATAATCAGTCTTTTTAAACTTCAATAAATTCATTAGTTTTAAAAGATAGGATAGTAAATAATCGTATAATTCTTAATTCAACTTTAGTATTATATTATTTTACATATATTTTATTCGCGAAATAAATATATAAAAGGTTTGCAATACTGACAATAAATAATTGTTGCTTTTTGTTTCAGGTCGGAAGTGCCATTCAAAATCAAGACTTCACGCTCATCGAGGACTACATGACAGGTCTTAAAGCTTTGCTTTATTTGAAAAGTATGGGACATTTGAAAGATTGGGATGGTCAGAGTCCGCCTACGTTCAAACACCAGAAAGGCAAACCGGTTTCTCTTCAGCACGCTCTAGGAAAAGTACGCCTCTTGAGTATTACATTAACTTTAGAGTGTATTTATCAGGCTTTCGGTGATTAATGAAGTGGATTCTTTTGCAGAATATACCGTATTTTGGAGAATATCAGAAGCTGCGTGAAAAAGTTGCGGCGGAGATAAAGGAAAAATCAAATCTGTTGGAGGAAGACTTGGCGCCAACGAGGCCCGCGCCGAAACCGGTTCAGCCTATTCCCACCTTAAAAGACGTCATAGGAAAAGCACTGCCCCGCATCGGTACCTATAATCAACTCGACAATAAAAAACAAGTCGTCGCTTTGATTGATGACGTACGTAAATAATATAAAAGATATATTTGAAAATTTATAACGAAGTTTATTATGAACAATATTATGTATACTACTTGGTACGAATGAAATTATGTACGAACTTATGATTTACTTATCTTTTTTAGGACATGTGTATAAACTGTGGAAAATGTTATATGGCTTGCGCTGACTCTGGTTACCAGGCGATCCAATTTGACGGTGAAACGCACATTCCGAAAGTGACCGACGACTGCACAGGGTGTACCCTTTGTTTGTCAGTCTGTCCCATCATAGACTGTATAACGTAAGTTTTATATTCGATATGGACTGGAATTTTTTAATTTTTTTCGGCATCAATAACCTTTATCAATTTTGTAGGATGGTGCCAAAGAAAATCCCGCACGTGATAAAGAGAGGAATTCCACCAAAAGGTATATTATTAGAACCGCCTACTAACTAAAGTGCACAAGGAGTTAATTTTTAAGTTACGTAGTTAAAGTACAAATGAATTTACACGTGCAATAATATACAAAATAAATATTTTTTTCTGTTACATGTACAATTTTCGAAATAATTTTTAAATAATGTGCAATTTCCTTGAGTTTCCTTAGAATGCATGAAAAAAAGATAAATGTCTTCCAACAATCATTTTCTTATCGCATCTGTGATTAAAAGGAAAAGAGACAATTTTTATACCAATATAGCTTGTAGGTTTTCCAAGAATTCTTATTTTTAATTTATCTTAATAATTGTTATCAGATATTCTTTCTTAGCAATTCTTATTATTCAAATTTGTTTGAAAAACGAAAAATTTAATTGTGCATACAATTTACTAAAGTATATGGTGGCATATATGGTGACCACAAAATATAAATCAACCATATGAAAAGAATTATAAATATTAATCAAAATTATAAATTAGGCATGTACAAAGAAAAATATTCGCGCCCAAATAAATTAAGTGTTGAAAAGAAATCTGGACTGTCAAGCCACTGCCATATTTTATCTAGCTTAGTGTCGAATGAGTATTTTATACACTTCTTCCCAGTTATTCTCAATTTGTCATATTTCTCGCAAGTTGCAGGATGATTGTAATCAAAGCATTTGGGCCGTAAAAGATTGAAATAAGTAAATCCAATTTTCATAGAAGTCAACGTGCGAGCTTTAGTTAAGCAACTGTAAAAAGTTGTTTCGCAGGAGCAATGAGATCTAAAATGCAATATCGGCAATATAAATTATACATGTGGTTAATTATTGAAAATCACTTTTTCGATTGTAAAGTCCCGAAAAATCACTTTTTCGATTGAAAAGTCTACCTGATGAAGGAGCCCTCATTTTTCAGACCATTCTTTGTCTCGCCAACCTCTATAGTATTGTTGCACATATCGTGTTCCCTGCAGCACTTATCGGTCTTTTTGAAGACACCCAGTTGATCGGGATGGCTACTTATATTTCCTGGGCCACACCATAAAGTCCCTGTAATCGACAACTGTTTTATAAATGAAATTAAAAATAGTGGCTAATAATTTCTTGAATCATAATTTTATGAAATCGAAAAAATATAATTGTTCGACGTAAAATGTATGTAATTGTTTCGGCGATTTTGAAATAGTCTTTAATGGATTGAACTACTTCTGACTTTAAAAAGCAATTCGATTTAACAAAACAAGTTATAAAATTATTTATAATTACTAATAAATATTTTGAATTATGTAAATTTTAAAACATATCTGATCGTTAATGGGAACAAAATTATTAATGTAAAATAAAATAATTGAGATTGATAAACCTGGATATATGGCTTTAAATTTTGATTTTGCACAATTCAGCATCTCGCCGAGACTCTTCGTCAGACTCCAACATTTAGATTTCGTTAAAGTCTTGTCAAGAACTATTTCGCCTGGTCCAGTAAAAGATTCATTTAGAATTTTACTGTTACTGAAAGTCGTAAGAAGAAATGTGAGGTACAAAGCAACGACTGTGCATCTAAAAGCTCGAGTCATTTTTTATCTACTATTCGGTATAGGTAGTCAAAACAGTTTGCAAGTACTAGGTTATAAGCCGGTTTATAGGAAAATAATTATTATGTGGCGTATAAAGGAATGTACACCAATTGTTCTTTTATTGAACAATAAAAATTTCAGATAAAATTGATATCTAAATTGATTTCCTTGATGTAGTTGTGAACGGCACGCGAAGAATTAGCAAAATCCATTTTGTTGATTTTAAAGTTGACTTACCTACTTCTTTTTTTTTAATAGGAAGTAAATATTTTGTGAGTGCCAAATATATGTAATTGTTTTGCATTAAATGATAGATTTTTTTATAATATATTGTAGCTTTTTAAAAAAGATATAACTACTGTGCTATCGATATTTAGAAAAAAAGTATAAAAATGAGTAAAAATGGTGAATATTTATCAAAAGTATTTTAATATTCTAATAAATCGGTATAAATGTTACCAATAAACATTTTTTTAAATGATATTACGAGGGCGTTATAACGAAATTATATTTGAGGTGAAACACGCATATTTTCGAGGACACCAACAACAGTACCGGATGCTTTCGCAGTTTGATCAATTGATGTATCTATTTTAACGTATAATCTACATCGTCTAATTGCTTGTATTGTAGCTATAAATTAAAGTCCCATCTTTAGAAAAAAAATATTCTACTGTGTGTAAGTAGCGCCGGAAAATACCGGCTTTTACGAAAGAGAATAGAAATAACGGATACTTTTATAAGTGCTTGTGTCTACATTGTTCTTGTACATTTATAGTGGATTATTTTATATCCGTACAAACGTTACGAAATACTTTGCGATAATCGTGTAGATACGTAATATATTTTAGATTCTCCTGTGAAAATAAACATAAAAAAACTAAATTTTGGTAACAATGCTTTATTTGTAATAATTTAAAATAATAACAACATAAGTGGAAAGTAACAACATGACTTAGAGATGCTGGATCTCAAGGCACACATAACAAAAATTTAAAGTCCATTTTACAGGAAATCCGGACTGTCAAACCACTGCCACGTTCTGTTCTTCTTGTAATCGTAGTCGTAGTTCAAACATTTGTTATTCCTCAACCTTGTCCTGCAAATAGATTATTATTCACTTCTCATATGTATTATAAGATCTTTAAAAAAATGTTGATTTCAGCAAAGGTCGTTAAACATTGTTTATGAATCATTGTTAACAAACAGCCGCTATCTTGTATACGCATTATTACAAAAAAAGCCTTTATCTTACAAAGAGCAAATTTAAGATTCGTTATGCAAACAAATAAAACGAGTATTAACTTTACCTTCCGTATCTGACGCAATGCGCGGGGTACTCCTGTTTGAAGCACTGGGGCCTCAAGAGGTTGAAGTAGGTGAGGCCGATGTTCGTGGCGACCAGCGAGTGAGCATCCTTCAGGCAGTGGTAAAAGTTTGCATCGCAGACGCAGTGGGACCTGCAATTTTCGTTCGATGCATGCGGTTGCCAAACGCGCCCATCGGCATTGTTTCAGCCTCCGAAGATTTCGTTCGAGCGAGCGTTTTGCGCGCGTTCTAACTGATAGGTACATACTTCGGCGGGCTTTCACAACGCGAATGTGGGTATCGAACGAGCGATTCTTATTACACGAAGAAAATTAATATATATGTGTAACGAATTCCATTTAATTACTGTTTTAACGTTTTTTGCCTGAGTATAGGAGAATTGGATAATCTTGGAGATCTTAAATTCTAAATAAACTAATTAATTTGATGTTGCGAATCTGATTGTTTAATTAAAATATGATGTAAAGACGAAAGTTAAAAGCACGTATGCACTGTAAAGTATTATAGAAAATAAAAGATATGTAAAAAAATTCATATCTTTATTGGAGTAGAAACTTTTCCTACTTCAGTATGTACAATTTAAGTTTGCAGTGTAATCATGCTTGTAATTAACTTATAAAGTGTCCTACACCAATTATATTAATCGCTTATTAGACTAAAAAAGGTGTTCAGTATTTCACTACATTGATTCTTCACGTTTTGATTAGATTTAACTTTAATTGCCTTTAATTATATACTAATTATCGAGCGCCACAAAAATTATTAATCAAAAAATGTAATTAAGTGTCCGATACTGCTCGATTCTCCTCTAAATTCTAATCAGATTATTTGCTATAATCACAACGCGATCTAATCAACTAATTTAAAAGCTGCATTATACAGCGTATTAACTCACAGTATCAACAATCTACGATCTTCCTATCTCGTCAAATAAAAAATGGTTGCGAAAATCACTTATTTTGCTTTTCGTATACCAGATTTTATTCCTGAAAGTACAAAAACAAATCGCGTACCTGGTGAAAATGCCATTATTTATCAAACCATGGGCGGTATCTCCGGCGTTCAAGTTGAGGTTGCACTGGTCGTGGGCCCGACAGCAGCGATCGGTCTTCTTGAAGAGTCCCACCTCCTCGGGATTTTTCGCGGAGCTACCAGCACCGCACCACTCGGTACCTGCGGCAAAAAACCATTTTCTTCTCGTAAGTTAATTTTATCGTTGGGTAGGGAAAATCCGTCCTCGGCTAATGTGAGTAGAAAACGAGAAGATCTTTAGAAACGGAAAATTAGTATACGAATTGCATTTAAATTACGAAGAATCTCCTGCCTAGCGGGGATTCACGCGTGAACACGTAATCGCGGGAGTAATTCAAGCGCTGCTTTATCAGGTATTATCAGAGATGCTTGTCGAGAAAGATTCTTCCCTCCAAAGCTGAATTAATGAAAAATCTTGGAAATTATCTAAAATCATTCAATAATTCATAAAAAGACGCTTTATTTATTGTTTGTTTATTTATTAATAATCAAACGGACTAAAGAGAACCGTAAAACGGTTAAATTCCGATTTTTAGTGGAAACTCTCTGAAAAATTTCTCTCAATTTAGTGGTTTTCCATCTAATTCCTTATTAGCGGTAGCGGATCAGAAACTGCGTCTTTACCGAAGAAATGCACGTAGGATTTCGTGAGAGATGAGCCGAAATCCTTGACCCGTTCGATCATGCGCCACGGCGCAGCGAAGGCCTATTCATAAAAATTGATGGCTATATCCACGGTTCACGGACGGAGAATACAGGCAGCAGTTTATAGAAAATCGTGCGCGACTCCGGAGTTACGAATTAGGCGAGATTGCATCGCGATGTTGCAACAACATCTCCCATCGGCGATGATTTCCTGCCTTTTGTTGATAAAAACTATTATTTAAAAGAAAATATACGCATTTTCATTTTTGTCCTAGCGGCCAAGCCTTTAAGGCGTTTACGTAGTCCAGTAAGTACGAAGTGAAAGTTGAGCAATAAAATTAATGAAAGAATTATTCATGCAGTATTTTTGAATTTTAAGTAGACGTGTTTGCATTCAATTTAAGCTTCATCTGCGCGTTTTATCAAAAAATTGCACGGAATAAATAATTTGGTACTAAAATCGCATGGATTTACATTCGGTATGTTGATTAAAAATTTCATTCATTAAAGATCCTTCGTTATTTTGAATAAACATTTCTTAACTAATTTATAAACACACATTGATCGTGTTGAAATAAAGTGATTCATCAAATTTCGGAAAGTTAATAAAACAAACTTTCCAGTAATTTTTCATGCTTAAGAAAAGTTCCTAAAAAATTTTATATAGAGTGCAACAGAGCTCGAATATATAAACGAATGATTATTCAGTTAATTTGTGATTTCATGCAGAAATTATAAAATAATTAGTAATCAACTTATACTTTGTTGTTTTTATGCACTAAGTGGATAGGTCATTAAACACAACTTGTTGAAAAAGCAATCGTGTCAATTTAATAAGGCAATTTACTGAAATTCGTTTTCCGCAAAAAAAAACGCAAATAAATTACAAATAGTGACAGCGTGATATATTGATGAAATGACTACATTACCATAATTATAGGCCTTTTATCGATTTTTTGCTCGCGTATATTGAAAATATATTCATCAATGAGAAATTATTTGTTTTTCTAAATCTTATACGCATTGGCTACTATTGAATAACGATTACAATGCACGTAGTTTGTAATCTTTCGAGTAATTTCTAATTAGACCGCAGTTTCATAATCGGCGTTTTTTAAACTACAAACATTTTCTATCCAAACATAAAAACAGCGATTTTATAGTTCTTACATCATTTATTCGAATTCCGATCGCAGCGAACCTAAAGGAAAAAAAATTTTAAAGGATATCCATTCAACTCTTACCGTATCTCGATGTAACTGCGGCCTCAGTGATATTCGTATCGTGAAAATAAATGAAAGAAAAAACCCTGAAAGCAAACTTTAACGCACTCCCCGTGAAGAAAAAACAATGAAACTCCAAATTACGGCACACACGCGTCGAGTGAGTCACGTTCACCGGAGCATCGCGAGTTAACGAACCCGCGAGAATTAATGAAAGAAAAAAAAAAGAAAAATGAACCAGCGTCCTTCGTACCGGGATAGATGGCCTTGAACCTGTCGCCGATGGCGTTGAGGACCTCGCCGAAGCCGCCGTTGTCGGACCGGCCGCCGGGGGAGACTATCTGCCGGAGGGGCGCCAGGATGGCCTTGACGAACTTCTCGCCGGGCGAGACGAAGGTGGGCGCCGCGTCGATCCGGTTGTCGATGTAGTCCCGCGGGTCCACCTCGTCGTCCTCTAGCGCCTCGTTGTCCCACGGGTCGTAGTCCACCAGCTGACCGGCGGCCGGGGACAGCAGCAGGAAGCCCAGCCAGAGAGCCAGCGCAAGGTGCCTCATCCTTTTTCCTTTTGGCGGCTAGGCGACGGGGATGCTGATCCTTTCGGTCGTGCAAATTATAAGATTCGGGAGTGAGTCGAGGTGGTATGTTCAATCGGGGAAATTAAGGTCGGCCTGGGTTATTAAGGTAAGTGACTGGCACGAATTTTTCTCTTGATTCATCGATTAGCGATGACCGATGATATATCTTTTTTGGTTCTTTTTTATGTTGTTATTGAAGTTTTTTTAAAGTATTTTTCACTTGTCGAAGTGTTATTGCATTTGAAAGCCAGTATGTTTATGATTTTTAAGAATCGATTATGCAATTATTAATTTAAGTATTTAAATTTGTTTTTAATTTAAAATTTTTTAATTGCAGAATTTTACATTGAAAAACAATTTAATAATTTTAAGAAAATATTTCTTCAACGTGTTCCAACTAAATAATTTTATTTTAATTAATTAATATATTTATTTTAAATCTACTAAGCATCTTTTTGAAACTAAAGTATTTAGTAATAAAAAATAAAAAAAGACATAAACAGATGATAAATCAAAAAAACATTAATTATTTAGTTGCAGCTCCTTAAAAAGATATTTATTAGAAATTACTGATTTTTTTTTCAGTGCAGCAAAGAATCACATTAGTTTGAAGAATATTTTTTATTTAATTATGGCAGATTTAGGAATGTGGCAGCAACATCAAAAAGATGTTTAGAATCTGCAAAAAATTACCAATAGGTATCACGCGTCAATGTAAATGTGAGAGAAAATAATTTGGAACCTTGAATTTTAAAATTGGTGGCACAAATGTATAATATATATTTCAAATCATTACATAACATTTTTGTAGTGCATGTGTATCTAAACTTAATCTTAATTTAAACATTGCACATTTCAACAAATATAAAAAAATACATGCACCATACTGTGTCATTTAACCGATAATAAATATAAAAGACTGCAAAAATAAAAATTTTGACAATTTCTTGCTAAAAAGATAGATGAGGCGCATGTTATCGTTAAAATTAAGCGAATGCATTGATTTGAAAATAAAACTCATTTATTTGAGTAACAAAATAGTTGCAAAGCAATCAATCTAAATTTGCGTCATTAAGATATGTATCGCGTGGAAATTGGTACGCAGCTGCGGCCAGAGAAGGCCATTTTTACCGAATTTCATAGTCGATTGTGTTTCATCAACTTTGCCGTGATTTATAAATAGGTCAAATTTTAATTTACATCACTGCATTTTCACACCTTAAATGACTGTGTAAATTAATTTATTTTTTTTTTATTTTTTTTATATTTGCGAACTACTTTGTAATGTAACATGCATGTGCATCATGAGTACTTAAAATTTGCAGGATGTGAAAAAAAAGAAACCTTGCAAATTAAAAAAAAAGTAGGTGAGTTGAAATACTTAGTGCAATGTTTAAAATGAAAAATAATCAAGGTCTAATGGTGTAAATTTACAAATCTTAGCTTTCGGCAAATTGCACACTACTAATGAGCTCACCCTTTGATATTGCGTACATATATGTTCCATAATTATTCAGAATCCTTGTACCTTATAGTTTGTACTGGTATCACAGATTAACAATGTAACAAGACATTTAAATTACTGTAAGTTTGATTAATTCGCAAGATATAAAAAAAGTTGGTGTAATTGCGAGAGAAAGTAGACCGTGGCCTAATAAAATATAAAGCCTTTAAAAAAAAAGCACTCTCAATTTCCGACATTAAGGAGATGAATTATTTAGCGGATACAAATGCATTCAAGTAACACTGAATGCCTTTTTACTCGAGCGCAATTCCTTTCTTTTTTTTATCATCACGTCATTAAAAAAAGATTTAAGAATGTGCAAAGAACCTTGGTCAAGGTCGGTTTATAGAATCGCGTGTGATTGAACTGTGTCAAAAAAGGAATTTTTTTTAAATAAGAGTAATATACGACATGTTTCAGTGGTTCTGTATATACATTCTTTTCAAGATAAACTTTACAATCTTTGAAACGTCGTCTTTTCAATTTTAAGAGTGAATAAGTTATTCGAAAGCAAATTTTTATTAAGTTATTAAAATATTTTTGGAAAATTCTTTTCAGCCATTCAGTGATTAAAGAGAAGTAAATTTGTAAAATTTAAAAAAAATGCTTCCTAGTATGTACACGTGAGGAAGACAAACATCTTGTAAATTAGTTTATTTATTCATATTCAAATATGGTGCAAAACACCCAAATAAAAATAAAAGTTTGAACTGTCAGTAATCTATTATAGTACAATACTGTATGTATATAATGTATTCGATTAAATTAATACGAATCTTATAATTTGTTATTCTTATTTTAACCCTTTCAAGCACATATATTTAGTTTCTTTCAATTATTAATTACTTGAAATCCAAAAAGTAGCAACTTCGCCTACTTTGTCTGTTTTAAATATAAATAAAAAATTCATCAGAATCAGGTGTTCCTGTCAACAGATCATTTTGCAATTTTATCGCAGATGTGAAAAAAAAGCAATAACTAAGAGAAAAACGACTTTACGAATTACATACTTTTAATCTTGCAACAAAATTTCCCTTATACACGAAGTGCTACAAATTTCATTCAAATTACATACTATATAACTATATCTATTGTAATAAGTTATAGTGAAAACGGTACCAATAATATCGAAAGTCCGTCGAACTTTTCTCATCGATTAACGCACTGAACAAAACGCTTTTCACTTCTACCTCCCGAAACGACAAGCGAAAAAAAAGCGATCGAGTGCCGCAACGCGCTCCGGTTCCAGGATCAACGGCTGGGCGAGCGCTCCGACACGGTGCCCGGCGCGCAGGCACTAAACACACTCCGAGCGGCGCCGTCGCGCTAAGGCCCTTTATAAGGCCTCGGGAGCGCGCGCGACTTGTTCCCCGTGATTTTTCCCCGGGGCGCGCATCCCAGCGTGGAATAAAAGGCGAAACGAGGTATATACACAAACATAAACGAAAAAAGTGTCGAAATGTGAAATGCCGCGAGCGGAGCGCATCGGCGACGCCGCAGTCTTGACCTTGCGTGTTGCAACGGCGCCGGTTATTGGGTTCTTTCCTTTTTTTTTTCTTTCCCTCTTTTCCTTCGTGCCACTGCGCAGATGTACCATTATTAGTGCAATCGATCGGAGGCGGATGAGTGGAGGTCGCGATAGGATCGTGCGCATTTTGGAATTTGGAAAGGAACCGATTTTTATAGGTGAACGCGCGCGCGGGCCGAAACCGCGAATGCGAGGTGCTTAGGGAGAAAAAGTAACGGAGTTACTCGATATAAGTTCTGGTCTATTCTTAGACCTAAGTTTGGTATTGCGTATCGTTTTTTATTTTCCAGTGCCCTTTTGACGAGAAAAAAGAACTTAAGTCGTTTTTTCGGGAAGAAAAGCATGTATTACTACAGCTTTCCGCTGAATTAAAATAATAAATTCAATAATTGATGAATGCAATTGTAACCGTGAAGATGTATCCTGCTGCCGAGTATAATGCACTTATACCTTTTTGACGGAAACATATTTGATCTTATAATTTTTGGAATTTTTTCGTAACTTTTTGGGTAGTTTTGATAGTGTACCAAGTGAAAAAGGATCCTTCGAAGGTTCATGACCTATGATTTATCTCAATTTTCATAAAACTATATTGTTTATACTCTTTTATCGGAAAGTTCCAAATTTTATTTTATTTTAAACGATGATTTTATTTGAGTTGAGACTTTCATAAAAAAATTTAGATTTTTACATTTTTTCAGTGATTTGTTTTTATGTTTTGTTTATATTTCAGATTTAAAGTCCGCAATAAAGATCGAATGGTATTATAGTATACAGCGATATAATACTATTACTTTTTAAATTTTAGAAATATTATAAAATGCTGAATAATCAATAGCACTTTAAAATGCTTAAAATTTTACATTCCATTCAATGTCGTTATTGCTGTAATAAGGAAATTTTATGCAAACTTAACATTGAATTCGTTTTCGCTACTTTGTAGGTCAATAAACCAATAATTTTAATGAACCTTGAATTTCATGCAAATATTATGGCGGTCGAAATAAAACGATTTTATACATTCAGCAGCTGCCAAAAAATATTAAGTCATACAGTTACTTAAATATTTTTCACTTCTAATATAATATATAAAACAATTTTAAAACCAGGCAATTTAACTTTTTGACTAAATATTTCACATAATAAAAAGCAATTTTGGAGCAATAAATACGTAATGTGATAATTTAAGGGCGCCTAAGGGTTATAACGAATTTAGTATAGTTAAGAAACTTTTACACAGGTCCATTTTGTTTATTTTAACCAATTTTATTGTAAGTAGGATTATTTAAAATTAGTTTGAACATTCGATAAAAATTAGATATATTACAAGCATCTGTCATGGTAACTCAAATAATCTTTAAACAATTAAGACTATTCGTTAAGCAAATTAAAATCAAGCACCCTTAATATACTTTTTTTATTCATCGCCATTACTATTAAATTTTTAACTACATAAATACGGCAGTATTTATTTATTGTCTCTATAAGCTATGAATTATGTAAAAAATAAATTTAAAAATTCTAGATATCTAGAAATCAATTTATCTCTTTAAATACAGTGTTGGTGTTTTTTAACAATACTTTCTATAAAATATTCTGTAAACAATCATATTAAACAATGTCTCGCTGACATAATATTTGTATGTACAATTGTTGCTCATGTACATCTATGTATATACTTTTATCTATTTACCATGAACTAATACTATTACTAGAAGAATAATAAAGTATAAACAAATATATTTTTAAAATTAAAAATTTAATATACCAAGCATTATTTTATTTTTACTTTGCACTTAAATCGTAAAAAAGTAGCTACCCCTGTTATAGAGAATAAAATTAGAAAATAAGATCAAAATCCACTACAGGGCTATATATTCTGTATGAAACTAATTTGCCTAAAGATTCTTAGGAGAGCTAATAGATTTGCAAAATTGATTGAGTTATAACGCTAATTTCCTAATACGGTTTTTTCCACAATGCCCTACCTTAAAAATGAGTCTTATGTTGTGTGCACATATCATTAACAGTGAAGACGCTTAACACTTGTGCTTTCTAAATTACAAATAATAGAGTGCTATAAAATAAATCTTAATTTACAAATATAATTAAAAAAAATTTTAAAGTTTAACAAAAAATTGTATTATATGTTTCTAAGAAGAGAAAAAGTCAAACTAAATAAAAGCGAACGATTAAAAAGAAAACTGAACCGCCGAATAGAATATTAGTCACAGCCTCCTACCTGAGAACGGACAACAAAAGTGGATGCTACGGTGGTCGCCCAGCGACTACTCGCCAATCTCGCGCGCCAGTGTTGCTTTATTCCTTTCTCGCGCGGCTCGCGATAATGACGCGCCGAGAGCCGGAAATCAAGCCGACGCACCTGTGCAAATGTCAAGGCGGATACTTTTTTTCAAACCTACACGGCGCGTCCACCGGCGATCGGTACAGACTCCGTTCGGAGGTGGAAAGGCGAGAAGGTGAACCGGTCGCGCCAATGGCCCAGGGACGGTTCGTTGGTCCTTTGACATTTCGCTGATGTGGCCGCGGCCGGTCGCTCTTGAATACATTAATCGCTCGTTAATGAGTGTCGGATTCCGATCAGGAAAATCGCATCAAAGTGACTCGGCGGTTCTTCAATTAATGAGAAATATTTTATTTTTATAAAAAATAAACACAACGATTCAACGTATATTGTCTAAAATTTAAACTCTTTCGTTTTTTGTTCTAATAATTGCTTCTTGCTATCTAATGCGAAAATCCATTTTAAACTATAAATTAGATAATAATGCTAACGCAGATGCGATAAAAATGACAATGACAAAATGCGCCTTGTTTAGTAATTATTATCGCAATAAAACCTTATCTTTAGAATGTTACAAAAGATTGATTATTAAAATAATTTATACTTTACATCACATACGAGTATAAATTTGCGGTCTCTTGGTAAAAAGTGTACAAACATATCGTTTTTACAAAATGTACATGCGCTAAGCACTTATTGCACTTGTCGGTGAAAAGAAATTAGCATTAAGCATTTGCATCACAATTGTCAATTTCATCCTTGCTCGTACTTTCTTTAGACTGCCTTTTCTGTATTCTCAAGCACTTTGGGCAGCAATAATTACGTTTAGATCTGCACAATCGATGATAGACTGCCGAGCAGTCTTGGCACATTGTAGCAGTTGTATCCCATGGGTAAATGATTTCATCATTCCCACATATTTCACAACGGTGTCCTCTGTAATGCAAGAATTTGGCATTGTTATATTTAATTTTTCTTGCCCTATATATGTAAAATAATTATTGTACCTTGCTTTGCAGAGTATACAGGTTTCTGTAATGTGAGTTTTCATTGAATCATAGGCAAGTTGAATTTCATCCATTAAAATTCCACTTTGAAGATCTAAAAGATCTTTTACCGAATAATTGCTTGAACTTTCAAGCATATGAGTCCGAAGCCCAGATTTCCAGGGGAGTCCTTGATTACTAGCCTCAGGACATACAACAAGATATTGCTTTATCATTTGTAATTCTTCTCTAAGTCTCTGAAAATGTAATTTTTTTTGTAAGTTGTACAGTAGATAAGTTTAGTTGCAAATTGAACATTCTTACTTTAATCAATGATAAGTCTGGAATTAACTCGAATAGTTTTTGATTTAATTTTTCTAACATTAATACTGGTTTGTTTTGTAAAAGAGTCAGTAGTTGATAAGCAGCCCGACAAACACGCCTAGGCTCCATGTCCCAATTACGAATAATCCTTGCTGGAATGATAGCAAGTGAATTCCAATGGCATCGTTGACAGTAGTACAAACCACTGTAGTCACACAATCGAGGTTCAATCCACCCTGATTCTAAGATAAAAAGTTATATTATTAATTTTAAAATTCTGTATGTTAGAAAAAATATTGAAAGATATACATTAAAGATGTTGCATTTTCAATAAAATCTTCTAAACTACATGTGCACATTTTTTACATGCCTCATAACAAAGTTTTACCTGAATATTTGAAAGGACTGCCAAAACATGATAAGAATAATCCTTTTGAGGCAGCTTGTAATTTACAAATAATTTTACTTATTTGTTAATTTTTAAAAGGTTTTTATAACCATTTGATACTTACTGAATGTTATCCTTGTGTGACACTCAGCGCATCTGTAAGCTTGTGCAGATAAACCTCTTTCCGGGCATATATCTTTTGTATAAGTATAACCACCCGCTTCGCTTGCAATAACATGAACACAAACTCGACAAATGTTTGTCAGACATTTCATATGGCAGCAAAAACCACAATCTATCAACAAACAAAATCAAATGAATTTGTAAACTTTGTAAGTATTATTTTCATTTTAGTATTTAATATTTTAAATTTGCACATACCATTGCACATATACCAGGACTGTAACATTGTCCAAATGCCGCCACTGCAATGATCACAATAAACAGAAGTAGAAGAGGCAATATAGTACTTCTGTGGTAAAAAATGATGACCCAAGATTACACAAGTATCTACAACAGTTTCACTAGAAGTTTCCCGAAGTTCTTGCGCCCTCAGTCGTAATTCTATTAATCGTCTAACAAGCCACTTTCGTTCTTCAGAACATTCGGCACTTTCCAGTACCATTTGTTTACATTTGTTTATTAATTCTTGTAGGTCAGCTTGATTCATTGTCTAGCAAAAATTGATTATTTCAATAATTTTATAAAAAGTAAATAATTTATAATTAAAACTGGAATTGGTAAAAGAAATACACAACAGAAACAAGTCTACCTTGGTTATGGAAAGAAGATTTTCAACTGCTTTGAGTGTACAAGGTACTGTTGGCCCTTTGCTGTCAGAACTGTCATCTGCCTCTCCAGTGATATAATCAGACGAGGACGACGGTGTTGATGGTGCCGTGTCAGCATTGTTATTACGACTTTGCGTGTCAATGTGATTTATAGATTCCTCGCTTGCTTCCATGTTGCATGAAAAATATATTGTCGAAGGACAATCGTTCGAGGCAACGAAAATATTTATGATTCACACCGTTATCAATTTTTTTTCACATCCTCAGTGCTATAAATAATATTGCCTCAAAGCATTGCTTGCTACAAGTCGTGTTGTGACATTTTCACTGTATAGAATGGAATGTAGATGTATACAAATATGTTTGTCGGATAAGGTTGGGTCTGAACTGACTGCCAGTGTGCCACTAATATAAACACAACGCAAGATACGAAACGAGATGACTGCTGCTATATTATAATCATTTTTACATTAAAAAATACTGTTAACTAGACCAAATTAAAAACTAAAGTGTAAATTTATTATGAGCCTTTTTTTAAAGGATTAATTCATTTTTTATATCTATCATTTATAATTTTTCCGCAAAAACTTTACATTTAATGAATCAATATAATTATTACCTATTATTGTTGGTTTATATTGTTTATTTATTTTTTTAGGTTTTTCATCATTTCCTATATCAATTTTTATTAAGCATCGTCTGTCAGCGTCTATCGATAAAATATAGCCGATTGTTATCCAAAACGGAATGCAGAATTGACCTTCAACACAGCAACAAGCCAACACTAAATCAAATTCAGTCATGTATGTGTATTGTGTATGGATTAGAAACATAACCTGAAAGAACAGCCGGCAGGCCGGCTGCGGATTTCTATCGCTATTGTTATTTTGTAAATTTTTTTGAAAATGGCTCACAACATTGCTCACGATTTGTCGGCTAAAGAACGCACGAGTGATATAGAAATACAAGAAGATGTGACATTTGCACAAATGGGCTTGTCACAGCCAATTTTGAGCGGACTTTTAGATTGTGGTTTTCACAAACCATCTCCTATTCAACATAAATCTATTCCTTTAGGAAGATGTGGCTTTGGTAAAACTAATTTTTTACTTTTAACATTTTTTATTGCTTTGTAAATTGGGCTATCTTATTTGCAACTTAACTTTTTTAACAGATTTAATAGTGAGAGCAAAATCAGGAACTGGAAAAACGGCTGTGTTCGGTATCATAGCACTGGAAATGGTAGATGTTGAAATTAATTCTGTACAGGTGATAATTTTAGCTCCAACAAGAGAAATAGTAATGCAAATTAAGGAAGTTATAGCATCAATTGGCTGTAAAATTAAAGGTAATCGTCAAAAACAAAAGAATAATATGAAATAAATTCTTAAAAACATTGTTTTAATTTAAATTTTGTTTAAAGGTCTAAAAGTGGAATCTTTTATTGGTGGAATCTCAGTGGAATCTGACAGAAAAAAGGTATCTAATTGTCACATAGCGATAGGTGCTCCTGGTAGAATAAAACATTTGATTGACAAAGGATTTTTGAAAATGGATAGTGTGCGGCTATATGTATTGGATGAAGCAGATAAATTAATGGAAGACAGTTTTCAAAAAGATATCAAGTAAGTAAATTTTTATAATTTTATTAAAAAATATATTAATTTTGTAAAATTTTTGCAGTTATATATTTTCAAAACTACCTATCAACAAACAAGTAATTTCATCTAGTGCAACTTACCCTGGAGATTTAGAAGTTTTTTTACAAAATTATATGCAGTCACCAGTTTTATCATCTGCAGATGATGGACCTATTCTTATTGGACTGAAGCAGTTTGTTGCTGTTGTTCCTCATCATCCAAATGCAATGAGACAAGTAAAATTCAAGCCTTTATTATTTTATCCAATCGTAAATAAATTATTCATACTTGTGTGTTTTATATATTTTAGGTACAATTAAAAGTCGACGAGTTAGTCAAAATTTTCACAAAAGTTCCATTTAAACAGTGCCTTGTATTTTCTAACTATCAAACAAGAGCACAATCGGTTTGTAATAAAATAACTTCAATTGGATACCAAGCTATCTTTACAGTTGGAAATCAGGAGATGCATAAAAGAATAGACGCAATGCACAAGTTAAAAAATTTTAAATGTCGAATAATGCTAACTACAGACCTAACAGCAAGAGGTATTGATGCAGAAAATGTCAATTTAGTAATTAATTTAGATATTCCTGGAGATAGTGCAACTTATCTACACAGAATTGGCAGAGCAGGCCGTTATGGTTCTCGAGGAATATCAATTACCATTATTTCAGAAAAAGAACTGAGTACATTTCAAGATCTTTTACTTTCTGTGGGGGGAAAAAATTTTTCAGTTATGAAAATTCCTGAAAATTATCCAGAAAATATTTGGAGTGCTGATGATAGTTTATTTGAAAGAATACAAGCTTCTCAAGATATACCAATAATTCATACAGAAGAGGAAAAGAAAATTATGCAATCAGAAAATGGAGAACCTTTAGAAGCCATATCTGCATCATCTGAGAACCCCGTACAAAACAATGGTGTAATTAAGAAAAAGAAAAAGAAAACATCTACAATAAGTAAAATAAAAGAAGCTATTGAGCAATTATCTTTCAAAGAAACTATTTGCTTACAAAGTAACGCTATTAATAATCTCAGAAATGAAACAGAAACAGGAGAATCATCGAAGACTGAAAATCTATATAATTTAAAAATCAAAATGTCTGACAATCCATCAATATTAGAAAAGTTAAATGAAAATCAATCTTTTACAATAGATTTAAATAAATTGCCAGCAGATGATTTGTCAAAAACAGACATCAGTAGTGTTTCAGACTTTTTAAAAGTTCAATTTGTAAAAAAGACAAATTCCGATAAAGGCACATCTCTGTCAGAGAATAAAAATACAAAAACTGATGATTCAATATGTCAAGTAACTGATGTTCAAAAAATGATTGATGAAAGTAAAATTTATTACAGTAGTGATCTCTTTGAAACAGAAGAGTTCCAAACTCTTCTAAATATTAATGCAAATTGTCAAAAGAGATTTATTGACTTGAAGAATCCTGAAGAATACATTTTACACAAAGCATCGTGTTGGAAAAATAAAATTTCTTATGAAATTTTCTTATTAGAACATATGTTGCCAAAAAATTTCAATAGCAGTGAATTATGTGGAAAAAATTTTTATGCTTCACTTTTATCTTTTTATAACATTCAGAAAAAAGCACTTATGTGCATATATCCTGAAATTCAAAATGAGGATGAAATAAAAGATACTTATTTGTATTCTGAAGATAATCCAAACATTAATTTTCTTGAAATGTGTCGTGTTATAGAAGATTTTAAGAGTTCTTATCGAAAAGATAATGCAACAGAATTTACTGCTCACTTTCCTTATCCCATAAATTTGTCAAAACCATTACCAAATCTCAGGATCTCAGAAGATGAATTAAATGCTTACAAAGCATCTGTAAAATATTTGAAATCTAATATCAGTGCTTATTCAAACTGGCTTCAAATAAAGGATTTACTAAGTGCATTAACCGATACTGAAAGGCAAAAGATACAAGAAAAAATTACAAGTGAGCCAGATGCTAATTGCACTAAAGTTCTTACAGATATTTTTAATGAAATTGTGAATGAAAATGCTACTCTATCAGAACTTAATGAATCTGGTGTAGATTCAGAATCTGAGTCACTTTCGGGTGAAGCAATTAGTGTAAAGCCAAAAGCATCTAAAACTAAAAAGAAGCAGAAAAAACACAAAAAACAGAAAAAATTTATTCCTTTAGTAACAAATAATATTAATTATAACAATTCAAAGGAAACTGAGATTCAAAATTCCACGGACACACAAGAAAAAGAATCGAAAAGTAATAGCGCAGTTTCAAATGCCCAAGAGACTGAAGCTGATGATGAAGATGATGATTGTGAATACATTGAACCAGTACCATTGCCAAACAGAATGAATTTAGAAAATTTAAATAGAGTACACAACAATGAACCTGCGGCATCCACAAATGAACACTACATTCCAAATGAGCAATCACAAAGTTATAGCAATTTTTATAATAGTAACTTCTATAACACTAATAATTTTTACAATTATTCAAATTATGTACAAAATCAAACTCATGCTTGTTACGGAAATGCGAATTACGGAATAGTACATAGTGGTAATGTTGAGCTTGAAAATTTCTTCAAGAATCTCAGGCATCAAACAGATCAGATTCATTTACAAGAGTATCATTATCACATGTTTTATAATTAAATTTTTGTTATTGTTAATTTTTTTTAAATAAATTATTCGGATGTCTTTTTTCATTAAAACTTGCATTTTTATTTAAGAATTTTTTTATTTATTCCACAACTGAATTTTGAATTTCCCTCATGGGTGCCATATTTTTCGCCTATACACGTGCACACTGCAGCACGCCCAGTTACGCCAATGCATCAGCAGTTTCAGCCTTCAGAGTTCAGGTACCACTACAGCGACATGCGAATTCGAAAACAAAGCCTTGCGAGTTGCGCGGCGCGTATTTGCACGTGTATAAACATAATTGTTTGTGTAAATAATTAGTTTAGTATTTTTTTATAAAGCTATTATACTATGTTAGAAAATTATTGTGATAAATAAATATTTAAGAATAAATGACGTTAAATGTTTTAACAATTATAAAAGCAGAATTGTATATAACCTCAAATGGAATTATTTAGATATATAGTTTAAAAGTTACGTGTGTTTAGTTATTTAGTAAGTATTGAAAATAATAAATTATTATTTTAATTATTGTTTTTCTTCAATAAATTATTTTCTTTCATATTTTTTTCAGACAGTTGTATGTTAATGTTAAGATTGACACTTCGATTTTTTAACATACGCAAAATGAGTATCTTCACACAAAATATCAATCCTATCACAGGTATCACTGCCTGGGAAGAAAAGGATCCTGATTACGATTATTATCAAGAAATAGCAAGATCAGCGTTTGCTGATATGTTACATGATCATGAAAGGGTAAATATTTTATCGACTTCTTTTTTAGTTTTATAGTCTTTGCAAAATAATCAGTTTTTTAATTTAGAATAAAAATTGTTTTAGAATGTTAAGTATTATTTAGGTCTCAAAGCAGCTATTGACAAAAAACACAAAGCTGGTGAACAGGCTAATGTTCTTGACATCGGAACTGGAACTGGGTTACTGTCAATGATGGCTGCTCAATGTGGTGCTGATAGTATTGTAGCTTGCGAAGTCAGTGGTATTAAAATTAATTGTAATTCTTATTAAATTTAATGTTATTGACAATTTTATTTTTACCTTTATTTTAGGCATTTAAACCAATTGCTGAGTGTGCCAAAAAAATAATTGAAAAAAATGGGTTTGCTGATAAAATTAAGTTAATTTATAAGAGGTCTACCAAATTGACTGTAGGAGAAAATGGTGATTTACCAAAACGAGCAAATATATTAGTAACAGAAGTATTTGATACTGAACTCATAGGAGAAGGTGCATTGTCAACATTTAAACATGCCCAAGAAATTCTTTTAGAGGTAATCATTAACATAAAACGATTAGAGTTTACCGTTTTTAATTTGTAAACTGATCAACAATTTTTTACAGAAAAATCCTATTGTAATACCAAGCAGTGGAACCGTTTGGGTTCAAGTTGTTGAAAGTTCTTTAGTTAAAGGGTGGAATAGAGTTAACCCAGTAAAAAGTGTAAGTAGTGAAGAAAACTTAATTGAAGCTCCGGAAGTTACGCAAATTTGTTCTGGAGCCTCTGCTGTTCATGACATTCAACTTTCACAATTACCACAAGGATCTTTTACTTCACTTACAGATCCACAGCCAATTTTTAAGTAAGCAAATACTTATTTAGTTTTAGTTAATTTTTTAAAATTTAGTTATCTTATATTAATTTTGTTATCTTATTTTATTTTTGTTTTACAGATTTGATTGGACTGGCAAGGTGCCTTTGATTTTTAATGAAAATGTTGTTTTACCTGTAAAACCTATAGCCAAAGGAACTGCTCATGCTGTTTTTATGTGGTGGGATTTAAATATGGATATGGATGGGGAGGTAATTTAAAAAAAATTGAGTAAAGTAGATAATAAATAATGACAATTTAATTGTTTGTGCTTTCATTTTCTTGTAGGTATTATTAAGTTGTGCACCAGTTTGGGCCCATCCAGATTCATTATCTGATATTCGGAAAGGTGAAAGTTTTAAAAAACTTGCTGATGAAATCCCATGGAGAGATCATTGGATGCAAGCAGTTTATTATTTTCCAACTGATTGTCATTTATCTCCAGAAAAAGAAATCAATCTAGTCGGCTGTCATGATGAATATTCATTCTGGTTTTCTTTGAATGATAAGCAAAATAATGTTCAAAGGTAGGTTTTTTTTTCAAAACTTGTTCCTTAATAAATATTACTAAAAATAGCGACTGTCTTGTCGCGATGAAAAATATAAATAACGTTACTTTTTGTTGTTATTAATTTGACTTTTTTAAATTTTTTATAGAAATGAAATTGAATGTTACAAGAGGCCAACATGTGACTGTTGTGTACATTTAGCTTTTTCTAGGACAAGAATTGGTCAATGGAACGATCAATGTAGAAATACTAAATTTTTAAAAGCTGTTCAAAAAAGAATAACTCCCGATACTGTATGTCTATGTGTTACTGATTCATCGTTATTGGGTCTTTCTATTGCAAAAATGGGAGTTAAAAAATTATATTTACTTGAAACTAATTCTTTATCACGAAGAACAGTAGAAATGTTTGTAAATAGAAATAATCTTGTAAATAATGTAACAATCATTGACTCGCTTGACAATTTACCATCAAGTGAAGAAGTTAATTTTATTTTTGCTGAACCATATTACGTTACATCGATTCTTCCTTGGGATAACTTCCATTTTTGGTATCTTATTTCTAAATATCCACAACATATAACAAGGATACCCCAAAGAGCAGTGATTAAAGCTGTAGCAATGGAATTTAAAGATCTTCAAAAAATACGAGCTCCTCTAGGTATTTGTGAGGGTTTTGACATGACTATTTTTGATAACTTGGTACAGGTAACGTTAATAAAATGAAATTACGATTTGTTACTTGTAGATAATTACTAATGAATAATTTACTTTTTAGTCTTCCAGTAACAAAACTGACAGTCCAGTAGAAGCTCAGCCTCTATGGGAATATCCAGGAAAAGCTCTAACTTTGCCTTTTACAATAGCAAATTTTAATTTTAACAATGACGTTTATAAAGAAAATCGTGTAAATTCTTTAGACAAAATTCCATTTGTTGTGTAAGTTTATTTAACCAAGTTTTATTTTGATATATCAAATAATTTTTTATAACACTAATTCAATTTTTCAATTTTTAGTAACGGATCGTGTAATGGAATTGCAATCTGGGTAGATTGGTACTTGGATGAAGATATAGTGGTTTCATGTGGACCAACAGAAGAAATTATTCCAGGATCTAGAGTATCATGGGACCTTAATACAAGACAAGGTGTTCACCTGCTTCATGATATAAAAGAAGTTACAAATAAAAATTTGCTTGCATCATCTTTTAAATTTAATCCAGAGGATGGGTCAATGCAATTTTACTTTGAACTGATTAATAAACAATAAAAAAGTATAAGACATTGTTTAATGGACCTTTTTATAAATTTTTAATTGTAAAAGGCAGTTATTTAAAAATGTTAAAACATTCTGTGATGTCATTCTTACAGTAAATAGTTTCTTAATACACGCGTCTTTGAAAATAAAAGTTCTGATACATATTTACAAAATACTAAATATAATAATATTTATTAACTAGAATTGTCAGGTAATGTTCTTAGCTGTTTAGCAAGTCTTCTTCCAATAAGTTTTGGATAGGTCTTTTGTTTAATTAAAAATTCTTTACTTTGATGAGTTACTGCACCGTTTTCTAGCTGAAATCTGAAAGGATTAGATATAAAAATTAATATTAACATTACTTTAAATATCGACAAATAGTAGTAGACAATTATTTGCACAATACGTACTTGCAGAGGTAGTGAAGTGGTCCTAGCATTTCTTCTCTTAATGGTGGTTTGCCTTCTAATATTGAAAGCGCAAGTGCACCACTTTCAAGAGTAGATAAGCATCCTTCAGTGGGTTGTGTCCTTATAACATATTCACTAGTTGGGACATTGACAAGCTTACACGATTTAAGCTTACTTAACATTGGACTTGCAGTATAAATAGCCTAAAATTGAAATTAAGTTTAAATTTGAAATAAATTTAGATATCCTTAAACTACTAATTAAAAGTAAAAACTAACTTTTGCTTGAGGCCAAGTTCCATCCAGCAGAACTAAATTGTAAGGCTTTTGTCCATTTATTCCTACTGTTTGTAAATCATTTAATGGCACTGCATCAGGAGACGGATATAATAAAACAGTATCTGGATCATTTAGGATTTCCGCTAATCCTTCGTGTTTAGAGGAAGGAAACTTTTTTCCCCTAAAACGTTATTCGTCATAATGAATTATTGTTAATTATTATGAATTTATAATAATTATTATAAATAAGCAGAGTTTTCACCTGAATGTAAGACATTTTCCTGGTTCAAGAGCTAATGTGAGCATTGGAGCTGTTCTGAGGCACCTTTTCACTTCAGCGGGATGCTGAAGAATGATAATCCTAGAAGATGGATGTAAAGGAGTTTTTGGTAAACCAGGACACCAACAGACACCGGCTGGTCTTCTGCAAATGCACGCAAAAATGAATTTTGATTGAAATTTATTTAAATTTTCGAGAAATTGAACTTTTCAGCAATTATTTTATCTTTCTAACCTGCATTGGGCACATTTATCTCGCATTTCAGGAGGATCGGCTGGAATATTGGAAAGTTCTTCCCAAATATCTCCTTCGTTTACCTCCATTGTAATTTTAAATTAATACTTAAATAAATAATTTTATTTACAAAATATCACTATGAATGACGCGGCCTCACATTGTCATGCCGATCAGCTGATGTACACTAAGAAACTATATACATGTATTTACTTGTGTATGCACGTGTATCATACACGTGTACACTTGTGCGTATGTATGTATGTACGTGGCTTACATTTATTGAATTTTCAACGAAATGATGTAAATTAATGAAAAATTATACATAAAATTATAAACGATTCAAAATGATTATTAAACTCATTATTAAATTATATATTCATACAAAGATTTTTAAAAAACGAAGTATGTACATTATTACAAACTTTCAAGATTGCTTAATAATTGCAAAAATTGCGTAATAGTTTGTTTAATATTTTTTGTTTTTTTTTTTTTATTTTTTGGCAAAAGTAATTTATATTTTGTTTATGGAACTCTGGCAATAGGTATTTTAGATTTACTGTTTGAAAAATAAAAAATTTATTATTAACAATTATTCAGTAATTACTTTTTCTAAATTGACTTCTCAACAAGCCTTTCGACAAATGGTATTATTGGTATATCAATTTCAATTGCTATAACAGCTCTTTTTCCACTATATACACATTTTTGTTTATTTAAGTAGAATATGTCCAGTTTAGTCAGACTTGGCCAAATTTAAAAATGTCTGTTTAAAAAACGTATATTCATCATCAAATAAAATGATGTCTAAAATCATTACAATATAAATAATAAATATCTTATGAAATTATTCTTTTAGATCTTTTACATTTTAGTTCTTTTTCAGATGGAATAACGTCAGCTAATAAGTTAACAAATTGATCGAGTGGACACATTTCCGAACATCCGGGCACTATTTTACTTTCAATTTTGGGAGGAATTCCAACATAATACAAAACCTGAAAACAATGAAAAACAGTCATTTTCTGTTTCGAAGAATTTGAAGGCGAAAGTGAGTAGGGTAATTAACACGGGTCAGGTGATGCAAAACTTGATCCGAAACACCCTAAAGCGATATCGTAAGGATGATGATATGATAGTATGATATTAACCACATAGGTTTAGGGGTTGCAGATCAATTTTACATTGTGCGGCTTACTATACGCTGTTGATTCTTTGCATCACCTGGCCCATTTTATTCCACTCTCCTTAATAAAATTAATTAAAAGTATTGCTTCATTAATTTGATAAGCGTACTTCAAAATTAATTTAAAGAAAAATATAAAATTCTGTACCTTCACGTAAAATTGGCCATTTATTTCGTGCAATTCGATGAAAACACCACTGGAATATTCAGGTATTTCATCGTCGTACAGTCCCAGCGCTTGTAAAAGCATTACTATATTCAATTCGTGACCGCCGTAAAGATAAATTTTCCGCTTACTCGACTTATTTCGCGCGCTTTTCATGTCGTTTATAATTTTTTCTAAAGCAAATCCTGTAATTTTATAAATACTTGAATATTTCAATAAGCATTTTTTACAGTTGAGCAAATTTACCTCCTGCGAGTCTCCTCAATTTTTCATTGTACCCATAGAGCTCGTACTGTAAAATGGTGCCTTCGCGAAGTTTTCCGTGGGGATACATTCCCTTGGCCCAATCGGGTACAGGTAGTTCCGACGCTTCTTCGGCGCGTAATGTGTGATAAAGATGATTCATGTCTATTATTTCAATGGGCGATTTCCTACCCATCAGTACAGTTAGCTCCTCCATGAAAGGTTTTAACACCTCTAATTTCTTTTGAAATTCCGTTGAATTTTTCACTCGGAGATACTCTTCTTGATAACTGTAAACGTTTGCATATTTTTCATTTATTTTTAATAATAAATTATCTTTTATTGTGAATTTCGAAGTATAATATCGGTTGACTTACTCTTCGCACAGTTGAGGAACGAAAATTGTATCGTCGTATTTCGATTTGAATGACTTCAAAGTTGGCTGCCAAGGTATGACGCTGTTCCACTGTTGAGTGGTACACGGAGGGTATAGACCCGCAAGAATCATATCTAGTGACATCCGAGCTCTCGGGGAATCGGTGCTGACCGCCTCAACTTCATCGATTATGTAACATTCACCTAAAAACTCGTCGTAAAGCGGTCGAAGCTGCTTATTTCCTAAGTTGTACAGCCGTAATTTACCCTCCTATCGTTATAGATAAAATATTTAGTCATGTTCAATTAGATTTATTTTTTTTAAATTCTTATATATAAATTAAATTAAAAAATTTCGCATAAATTTAGTCAAATAATTGCTGCGATTTTATATAGAAATTTAAAATATTTTAAGTGTCCGTTAAAATTTTTAAAGAAATGTGAAAATCATTTTTTAATTTATTCACTATTAAATTTTACAGATAACAACTAAAAGCTAAACTGAATTGAGTATGAAATTGTTTATAAAATATTTATTACTTACATTTGTTAATCCACCGTAACCAATAGGGTGAAACGTATTATTAATATTAGGATCATTGGGACAAGTTTTTATAAAATTGCCAGGTGTACGATCTCCATGTCTGAAAAACTAAATTCTTTATCTTAACACAATTTTTTGCAAATAATTAATTCTCCACGTAGTAATTCTTTAAAGGATACAATTTTGTAAAAATAGTAATTTATAGTGTTTAAAAGTAACTTAAAACTTAGCACATTATTTAAATAAATAAGTTAAATTACAACTTACGACGTTAAGTAGTTTTAATTCTCCATAAACATCAGCTAGAAATAGACACAAACCCAATGTTGAAAAAATGTTTAAATGAGCCATTTTAATAAATATAATTTCGTTAAATAAATTCGTTATTGCTTTTCGATGCAAAATTGACATAAAGGGACTAGTTTATGCATGTAGGCATTTTACGTCAACTCTATACCAAACGTGGTGCACGAGTGCCTAATCATGCTATTTGTATAGCTCACGTTCGTGATATTGAAATTTATCTACAAAAATATAAACTGTAAAATGTACTTTTTGAGAGATAGGAACTTTTAAACTATTTGAAGTAAAAATGGAAATTTTTAGAAAATCTGAGTAGGCCCATTGGAGAACTGAGAAAAAATACGTCAAACGGTTAATCTAAAGAGAATTTAAAGAATTCTTTCCTCCAATATTCAAATCAGTTAATGAATCCGTAAAATTATTCTGAATAAAAAAGATATACTTAACAATAATTTTCGTTCGTGTGACTTTACTACTTTTCTCTCACATTTTGTCGCAGTAAATTCAATTTCCAAATCTTAAGTCTGCTACAGTCAGTAATTTACCTGTCAACGAAGAAATTCAACAGGAAAATAATTTTAAGATAAACCGGGAAAATTATATCGGCATTCAGCATCTTTCGATCAACCCCTCGCGTCGTCGTCATCGC
Organism: Eurytoma adleriae; assembly: GCA_900480045.1. Classification (NCBI taxonomy): domain Eukaryota; kingdom Metazoa; phylum Arthropoda; class Insecta; order Hymenoptera; family Eurytomidae; genus Eurytoma; species Eurytoma adleriae. Next base: position 35,847 of record UXGC01001011.1, read on the forward strand.
CGATGAAGTATGAATTACGCGCAAAACACGTCAATCCTACGTACAGCCGATCGACCCCGCGCTAATCCCGTGAAAGCGTAGCGACTTTCCCGTAAAACCCCAAGGAACCCTCGCGCCGTCGAGGTGCGCGCGCGAAGGGCTCGCGCGCTCCGGGCCGCTCTTTGATCAATAATGAAGGAGCCGCGTCTCCGCGCGCGCGCGCTTCGCTTTTTTCCCCCGCGGGCCGTTACATTTTTCAAGCCTCGCGCGAGGAGCTCAAAGGCCGCGCGGCAGGACGGCCGGCGAGGGCGTATAACGAGCGTCTCGCGGCCCGCGGCTAATTCCCCTGTCTAAATAATCGAGGAGACGCGAGGACGCGGCGCAGGACCTGACGGCGAGCCTCGAGTTTTGTATATCGTTAGCGCGCGGCTCTCGCCTTTGTCATCGGGCCCGATCCTCCGCGATTTTTCTTTGTTGCACCGCGCGCTGCCGTCTAATTAGTTTACTCCTTTTCTTCGGCCGCGGGTCTTTTGTACACGCTATCGCGAGCTAATTGTTGTAATCTAAAGCTGCTTACGCGTTTCGTCCGAGGGAAGGTCTTCTTGGAAATTTTAAGGGACAAAGATGCGTGCTATTGTTATACTTTGTGGAAGGAATAGTAATTGTTTAATTGGGCGTTTTTAGTCCCTTGAGGAATAATTTAATTTAATGTATAGAAATAAAAATTTAGTGAAGTTCGTTTATATACGCCGATAAAATTTGCTTCAATCCTGCATTGAAAGTCTAATTATTTCCGCAGCTGTAACAATTCAATTTTCATTATTACACAATGCCTAGAGTCAGCAGTAAAAGTATTTTATTTTCATACGACTAATTGTCAGAAAGTCAATATTCTCGTACATTATAAAATGATCGTGCTAAAAATTATCTGACATTTTAACTAACAAAGCATAATACATTGAATTTAAAGGTAAAGCACAGACGTTGTTTTAACAGCGCGACATTTTATCGGATAGAGCAATTCGAATGCATTAACGTGTTTTATTTAATTAGCGCTAATCATTCCATTAACGTCCTTTTCAGGCTCGCGCTGCATAACTAACGCTTCGGCAAATAAACGCGCGCTCAAACGAACCCGCGCGTACATCCGCGGCGATCGCGTATATACGTTTTCTATTTTCTCAAAATTTAAAACAATTATTTACACTCGTGCAGCGCGGCAAATTCGCCGCCGTCTGCAGATAACCGTAATTTCTAGCGCGAAATTCGCTTCCCGACCTCCGACGTCTCCCTCCCCGGCTCGCCTAAGTAAAAGATGCGATTTTCTCGTCGTCCACGTGTTCTCTCCATTACCGCCTCTCCTTCGGGCTCCTCCATCGCTTCGCCTCCGCGCGGCGACGAATCGCTCGGCGCGCATAAATTGAAATGCTAAGGGCCGCGGAATTGGGTAGGAATTAGGGGGTTGGGAGTTGAGCGACGTCGACGAGAGGGAAGAGAGAGAAAAAAAAGTAACGAGAGAGACGAAATGGGACAGTGATTGCGAGCGCGGGTATATATCGGGGTCGAGGGACGACGCGAGAGAGGAAAAAGGCGAGCGCGCGTGCGCCCCCGTACGTGTGTACCCGGGGGTCGAGGCGAGGAAGGAAAAACCCGGGGGTCCCCTTCGCCGGAGAAAAAGAGAGAGAGAGAGGAATTTGCGAGGCTCGCCGCACGCCGGGCGGACGTGCTTCCCCGGCCGAGATGCGCGGGGGCGGGTTGTAGGGTGGATAAAAAAAAAAGTCCCGTCTTGTAGCCGAAGGCCGCCGCGGCGGGGGGACGAAAGGAGCTGCGCCCGGGACGTAAAATATTCTTAATGAGCAAAGACTTTCAAGTATTGACTCAAAATGGCAGACGCCCTTTCAAGTCGGCTTGTTAAGCATTATACACCCCCCACCTCACCCCGGCGTTTCTGGCTTTCTTTTTCAGAGCCACCCCCCTCGGATAGGACGCGCGCGCGCGGGGTGGGCGCTTTTTTTCCGCGTCCCCCTTTTCTTACGGCGTCCCTCCGATTGCGCGGGCGCGCCGCCCCCGCGCCAGACGCGCCCTCGAAGCCTCTACTCCCCGGGATTATGCGCGCGGGCGACTGGCCGCCTCTCTCTTACCCTCTCTTTTTCTCTCTCTCGCTCGCCGCTTCCTTCCTTCGCGACCGGCATCCAGACGCGCACCGGCTCCACGCGGGCATGAATAGCAGCCGGTTCTTTCCCTCGACTTTCTTGCCTCCTTTTCACGCTTACTCGGATTCCTCGTTCGTACCACCTATACCGGCTCCTTTCTCTCGGGCTTTCTTTATCCTACTCTTTCAACCTCTCGCTCTCTCTCTTTTTTAAATCTTTTTTTAGTTTTTTTCTGTGGGGAGGGGCAGGTTTTCCACCGGCTTCGCCCGGAATATCGAAGTCGATGAGCGAGGCAACCCCCGGAGCTTTCTATATCGACTTTAATAGCCGCGGCGTATCGGGTAGCGCACGGTCTGTTTGTTCCTCGGGGAGGCGAACGCGGCGCTCCCATTGTTATCGGAGGCTTCGGGCTTTTCTCCGTTTCTGTATTAATTTTCATGCCCGGCGAAAAAATAATGAAATGGCAAAAACAATGAGGGCCGCCAAGGCTGCTTGCTCAGAAATTCAAACGAACCTCGCTCGGATATTGAAAGCGCGACGTTTTTTCGTACATCTTCTGATGTCGTATAATTTGCAAATTAAATTGTTGCATGTTTGTTATGTTTTTTAGTGTTTTGAAATAGATATATTAGGGGTATTTTAAATGAATTATAAATGTAAGTGTAAAAAGTTAATTTCTATTATTTGTATCTAAATTAACTTATATTGAAATAGAATTAGGATAATATACTTTAATATAATTAGTTCGTTTAATGATATTTAAAATATCTGTATAATAATTATAAAAACGTCAATATTTGATGATATAACGAAATCAATTAAAATACAAAGTATTTATCAATTTTTAAATTAAAGCATGAAATTAAAGTTTCATAACAATATTTTTAATTATATTATACAAAATTTTCAAGAAAAATTATACGCAAGGAGGTTTTTTTAAAAGTAATACCATTTTATTAACTTTGCGCAGAGAAAATTAAACGCAGTCGTAATACAAATGGAGGGAGTAGTAAATCATTATAAGAATGGTACATTTTTTGTAATTTTCTCATTAAAATAAATTCTTGCAAAGAAACGTTAAAAGCAATCTACATAATACGCATTGTTTAATCCGTTTTACAGCTTTTCTACCAGAAAAAAGCGCAAAAAACCAAGTGAATATTATGAACAAAAAAGAAGAAACTAAAGAAAAAAGAAACGAACGAAGCAAAAGGCTAAAGGAACGGGTGGAAAAAGGAAGGGGAAAATCGAAGGAAAGTATAGGAAGTGCGGTAAAGAGAAAAAGTAAGAGCTAAAGCGAGGGCACCGCCGGGCGGTGGGCGGGGCAGCTG